>JASAND010022357.1:0-48681 GCA_030248195.1 Trissonchulus latispiculum
GGTATTCACAAGAACAGTAGATAATTACAAAGATTGCTTGGACGTTCACACACTACATTCTAGGTTCTGAATAACTGATTCCAAAAACAACCACCAATAACAATTCCAATTCTGATCGCGATTCACGGTTTTATGCGTTTTCTTAACTTTTTGGCTTTTACTTCATCCGTAACATTACACATAGTTCACAATAACAAAGCACAATCATGAAAAGCACAGGTTGCGTGACATGGTTTTTCAAATATTAAATAACCAACACTGCGAAATGTTTTAAGCTTAGCTACTAATTGTAATTGTAATTGCTTTGAAATTAAATAACAAAATGTGTATTACTTCTGCGATCTAATTTTTAATTAACTCTTGGCATAAAACTATGTAGGGATTTAATACCCATTTTGTCGTGTCTATTCCGATGGCGACGGCTATAAAAACTATCCAGTACACTGTACTTATGTTTATGGTTTTGTTGGGCACTTCTAAAAATGTAACTGTTTTTGCGACTACTGTAGCCGTTTTCATTAATATTTTCTTGTCCTTTGTTCCAGCCAATCAGCAAAGAGATTGGCTTGATTTGAATGGAGAGCACAAAAGCAGAGACTAATATCTTCAACATTGTTGAACATTCTCAAAGTCCGAAAGCACAGAAGCACAAAGCACTGTGCTTTGCTTTCTCGCCATTGTGAACTATCAAGGTAAACAGTACTAAAGCACAAAACACACACATCGTGAACCGGGCTTAAAAATCATTAAATTTTTGTCTTTAAAATCTCAAGAAAATGTTTATATATACCAAACGATACTTACATATATCAGACAATTTTTGTGTTAACTTGTTCCTTTCTAATATAATTAAGTAATTAAGTTTACTGATGGTGCAGTTTAAACTTTAAAGCCGCTGTTCCCAATGTGAACCAGCGTGCATAAAGTGAACCACTCAAGTGAAATCAAAATTAATATTTCAAAAGTGGACAGAAATTTTTATGGAGCCATATTCTACGGAATTAGACTAAATATCTGTTTTTCGAATTTTACAAATCGTTGAATTTTAAGTTCAGAGCCACATTTTGAAATTACTAAGTTTTTACAGATGGGTCTAATTTGTGTACAATGCGTACTCTGCACCACACCATGGATTCAATTTTAATCCTTTAGCTTGTTACTGCGGTTTATACTAACATCCAGGGCCGCGTTGCAAAAGATTCGGATTCTAAGCCTAGGAGCACTGCTAAGTTCGCTGAAAGAGGTCCCCGTTTGGGGGGAGTCGCGAACAGCCAATCAGAATGAGCCAAACTTAGCCTGCTTGAGCGACCCCCCCCCCCCCAAACGGGGACCTCTTTCAGCGACCCCCCCCCAAACCGGGACTCATTTTCGAATAGACCAAAAACTGTTGTTGTTGTTGTTGCTTCCGGTCACCTGACCAAAGTCAATCGACCCGGGCAGCCCCACCAGGGTGGAGCCGTCCGCATTCCCGGAGAAAGGCTAGGACGTCCAGGGGTCTATCCCAGAGGGCTTGGGCTGAGGGGGATGGGCCCAGGTGGAGAACACGGGCCCTGTTAGCCTGAGGGCAGGAGGAAATGAGGTGTTGCAGGGTGTCTTCTTGGCCTGGACAGAACCTGCAGTAAGGGTCAGCTGCTGCCCCGATGCGGTGCAAAAACCAGTTTAGTAGCGGGGTAAACTCGCCGACCCTGAGTTGGGAAAGGACTGTTCTCTCTCTTCTTTTGAGATTGAGTTCAGAGGGGCTGGGGGCGCGCGGGATGTGGTTAAGATAACAGAGTCTGTCTGGCTGGAAATCTGAAATCCACTGGTCGGTAAAGTGCCTGGAAATGAGGCATTTGACCGCACTGAAGTCCACTTCGGTTTCTGATTGGCTGAGGCTACTGGCTAAGTTGGCCAGTCGGTCTGCGGTCTCGTTTCCCTGAATATCCGAGTGGCCGGGTAGCCAGTTGATGGACAGGGTTCTGGGTTGTGCCGACAGGATTCCAGCTATGCGGCTCCAGACTGACGCTTCCAATTCCGTGGAGGCTCTGCTGGGTCCGGACTGCAACTTTTTCAGCAGGGTCTGAGAGTCAGAAAAGATCCTGATGCTCCTGTCTTCGCCGGTGGAGACATCCTGCGTCCAGCGCAGTGCAGCGTCCAGAGCTCTCAGTTCTGCACCGAAGCTCGAGGTCAGCATGCCTGCCGGTTCCATTAGGTTCCTGGTCAAGTTTTCGCGGTGGTAAATGATATGGGCTCCGCTTCCTCCGTTCTTCGTACCTTCTTGTGCCGACCCATCAGTGATGGTGATATCGACAAGGTCCAAGGTACTTATGGCAGATTCCGTAGTTGCTTTCCGTTTCTCTGGTGGATCCCTCCTAGAGACGCCAGGGATCTCCGCTGTGACGGAGAGGCCAGGCGGAGATTTCCAAGGAGGGAATGGACTAGCTGCAGCCAGTTTCCCCAGGGGCAGGTTGGCGACGGCGGCTTCCGTAGCTAGGGATCTACCTTCTTCCCTCTATGATTTCTGAGAGACTAGCCTCCTGCCCACTGGTGAGTTGAAGGAATCTGCAGTAGGGTTGTTGTTCGGCAGGCACTGGTATTTCTCGTAGGCCACTGCAGTGAGGATTTTGGCCCGAACATGGAGAGGAACGAGTCCGGCTTCTTTCACAGTCAAATCGACGGGGGAACTCCGTGAGCAACCAGTGATCGCCCGGGCGGCTTCATTTTGGATTACCTGTAGCCGTTGCAGGTTGCTGGGGGCAGTCGTGGTCATCCAGGCAGGCCCGCAGTACTCAATAGCGGAGGCAATGTACGCCAGGTACACCATTCTGAGGTCCTCTTTGCTGCATCCCCAGGACGTTCCGGCCAGGGAGCGTAGGATGTTGTTGCTTTTCCGTAGCTTGGTGATGAGGTGGTCAATATGGGCCCTGAAGGAGAGAGACGGATCAAATTTCACTCCTAGGAATGTGGGAGTTTTGGTAGTTGGGATCCGTTGGCCGCAGATGTACAGGTCAGGGCAGAGGTTATTCCAGGTTGTGAATAGGCAACATTCACATTTCTGGACATTGATGGTCATTTTGTTGAGTTCTGACCACTTCTCAATGGCGTTGAGGGCTTCTTTCTTGTATATGACCCGCCGCTACAGTGGGCTGAGGGTGCTTAGACCAGATAGCAACATCGTCCGCAAAGAGAGAGAATTCAACTCCCTCCGGGATGACCTCGGCCAAGGAGTTGATGAAGATCTGGAAAAGCGTGGGAGAAACGCACCCTTGAGGGACACCACAGGCAAATCTTCTGGGCCGACTGAGGGCGCCCTCAAATTCTACGGCGTAGAATCTGTCATTCAGGAAATTCTTTACCCACTATATAATGCATCGGGGCACATTGAGTTGAAGGAGGGCTTTCATCAGACCAGGGTGCCAAACACGGTCAAACGCCCTGGAGAAGTCTATTAGGGCCATAGCCGTACGATGAGCTGGTTTTCGTTGATTGAACCTATCACTGATGGATTGGGTGATTCTTAAGACTTGATCTTGTGTAGATCTTAGTCTTCTAAATCTCGCTTGGTTCTTGGTGATGGCTTGGCTTCGCTCCAGGAAGTATGTGAGCCGACCCAGAACCAGGCGATCCATGACCTTTGCCAGGCACGACGTGAGGGCAATAGGTCTGTAGCTCGGAATCTGAGACGGGTCCTTTCCCGGCTTGGCAACAGGAATGATTTTAGCCCTTCTCCAGACAGCTGGGCAGCCAGATTCCAGGAGAGATCTATTGCAAATGGTCAACAGAATTTCTTTGCCCAGTGATGTAAGGTGCCTAAGGCTGACGTTGTGGACCCGATCAGGACCGGGGGCTGCATTCGCCTTTAGCCGCTGCATGGCCAGCTGCAGTTCGCCAGCAGTGAAAGGGCTACACTCCTCCGGTTCATCCGGGTCGTGGTGGCAAGGCTGGTTCAGCTGATTTTTGGTATTCACCATAAATTTCCGGTCCGGCTTTGAAGTTTTAACCGAGGCTACTTGCCCATATTCTTTGATGAAGCCATTTGCCTTGGCCAGAGGGGTTGATAAGATTTTCCCATTTCTGGCTAGGCATGCTCCGGACGGCGCTGATTTGGCTTATCTCAGTCGGGCCTGTTCGAGGGTTTAGTCTGGAAACATATCTGGTCCAGTGTTCCCGCTTTGAGTTAGAGATGACGATCCTAGCTTCTCTGCAGGCTTCTTTCCAATCTTCCAGCTTGGCCGGGTCACGGCGAGCTTCGGTGGATAGGCGTTCACGCTTTCTGATGGCATCGTCGGCTTCCTGGCTCCACCAGGGAACAGGGGTTCTGTAGTCCCCAAAGGGGACGCTGGCGTCCTGGGCCTCGGTGACAGCTTTACTGAAGAGATGGACTAGCTGGGCGAGCTTTAGGTCAGATGCGTTGCTGATGTCGGCTAGCTTCTCATCGAGAAGCTTTTCGAATTTAGGCCAGTCCGTTTTTGCTAGCCGCTGGTGCTTGATTTTCTTCTTCACACGCGGTCCAGTCGCGTCAATCGACAGCCAGATTGGGTTGTGGTCCGAGTCTCCAGGTGAAGCGTCCACCGCCCAGCTGATGGAAGGGACTAGGGAAGAGTGGGCAGCTGAGACATCAGGTGCTGAGCCGTTCCCGGTGACGTGGTTGGTTCGCGTCCTCGATCCATCGTTTACCGGGACAAGGCCTTTGGCCTCCATCCAGGCTTCGAAGGCGTCACCCACTGCATCTGCTGAGTGAGTGGAGTCGTCCCATAAGCGGCTATGCCCGTTGATGTCACCTAGAACCAGTGACCCCCTGCAGGCCGGCAGGGAGGAAGGGTCGAACAGCTGCTGTCTACCGTCACCCGGCGATCTAGCCACCGGCGGTACATAGATGTTCGTGATAGTCAGTTCCCTGCCTTCGTAGATTCGGACTGTGACAGATTCTGTGGTCTTGTCGGCAGAGGCACGATGGGGGATGGTGTGGTGTTGGATTCCATGTCTGACCAGGATGGCTACACCGCCTCCGATTTTGCCTCCCTGGGCATTCGGGTTCCTCTTCACCGTACGGTCCGCTCTATATGTGGAGTAGCCTTTGATACTAAAAGGCTTAGCCGGCTGCTGATGAGTTTCTTGGAGCACCAGGACATCCACCTTTTTGCTGTGAAGCAATTTTTCCAGTTCAGCCTTTTTGCTGACACTGAGCCCGTTTGAGTTCCATTGCAGTATCCGTAAGGGCCGAGCGGACTGTTTAATTTTGGGGTGTCGTTGGCGAGGGATAGGCGGTGGGCTACGACGGCCAGTGGTGGCCGCAGCAGCAGCAGCAGTAGCAGCTGCAGGCGCAGCGAGGGCAGGGGCTGCAGTGGTGGCCGCGGCAGCAGCAGCAGTAGCAGCTGCAGGTGCAGCGAGGGCAGGGGCGGCAGTGGTGGCCGCGGCAGCAGCAGCAGTAGCAGCTGCAGGTGCAGCGAGGGCAGGGGCGGCAGTGGGAGGAGTGGGTGGGGAGGCATCTGGCTGGTCCTTCCTCCTGCCTATGGCTGTCGTGTTGTACACGTTAATCTTATGTTTTTAATTTTGGCTTGGTACCAAAAAACTGTATCCTTTTATCAGGCCTTATCGCTTGTCTGCCAATTGTTACTCGTCGGAGTTGGCACCCAATGGCTATGACTACGGCTTGGATTTGACCATATGGCTTTTGTTGCTGTTCTTTTCTTTCATGGCTGGTACAAATAATGAAAATGCCTCGGGGGGCACTGTAGCGGGCGAGGAGAATATATGCCCCACTGGTGGAACTACGGAATCGGACTTGGACCTACACACGAACGCCGACTCCGATATCCCTAATCTTTCAACTAATCTGGTACATGTCGACACTGAAGATTGCATGATTGTGAACGGAGATAAACTGGACAGCTTAGCAGTTAGTACTGGTAGGACGTGCAATAAGAAAAACTGTAAATGCTGCCAACTTTATATGGATGGATCACAATTTAGTAGCTACTATAATAATATTAACTTTAATGTATGTACATCCGCTACGGTTATGCCTGCGACTTGCAGGAGTCATAACTTTTAGGGCCATTTCGCAAAAAGAGCTTAAACGGCTTAGCTTAAACTTGCATTTATTAACGAAAAGGTAACTCGGCTTAAATGGCTTAAACGGCTTAAACGGCTTAAACGGCTTAAATTTAAGCCATTTAAGCCGACCTTTTCACAAATAACGGTCGGCTTAAATTTTAAGCCGAATCCTTTTCATAAAAAGCACATCGGCTTAAAATTAAGCCGTTAAGCCGACCTCCTTTTCGTAAATAGTTCTATTTTAAGCCGTTTAAGCCGATGGCTTAAAATGCAGTGCAAACTGACTGCTTTTTAAGCCACGTAAAATCACGCGCATAAACGGCTTAAACTGTGGTAGTAGTCATATTTAAACGTCCGTAACTTTCTTAATATTTGGAGTACGTTAATAATATTTATATCAAAATAAGGCTCACAATGTGGAGAATCCAATGTGTAATGAACTGAGTTGGATTAACTGGAAAATTGGATTGATTTGATTCAATTTCTGGAAATGGGGTCGTATTGGGCTGATGGGTTCACTTACACGGAAGGTCAGCGCGCTTGTCTGGTTAGACAAACTTAGGTACCAGATTCCCGAAAGGTAGTTTGCCAAAATCGGGGATCTCTACAGCCAACCTGTTAGGGGGTGTAGTCGTGAGTTCGTTTGAGGTAGGGGTCGTTAGATTGATTGCAGCAGAATCTAACCCAACAGTATGATCGCAACAGGATCGTCTTCAGCAATGAGATCGCGACAGGATCTGATTCGGCAGCAAGATCTCGACAGGATCTAGTTCAGCAATAAGATCGCAGCAGGATCTGACTCAGCAAGCAAGCTAAATTGACCGATATTGGGGGGGGGAAGATTAGTTATTAGCAAGTCTACCACTGATTCTTTCTTTCTTCCTCTTTGCTTACTATAGCTAGTAGGACCTAAAGTTCAATCTGGACTAACTTTGGGTTCCTCTTCTTCAGGTACTGATTACAGGGTACAGTCAGGTATAGTGCGTACGTGTGAGTTGTGTACGTTAAATTAGCTTCCGTATCCGTCTAATCACAAAATAAACTAATCAACAGTTAACTGATAGTTAATGGAATTTAAAGATATAGCACTTCTGTTCTGGGAATGGGTGAGCGGGCTTAGATCTGGTATTAAAGATTCTCAAGGAATCCCACAGATCTAAGGCGGCTATCGGACGGTGGAGAGTACAAACACAGGGGTCGGTCTAGGCGGGGAGTTACCAGGAGATGCCCGAATTATAATTAATATAGTTTAATCTTTAATTTAATTATCTTCAAAGGATCATCTTCCGACAGAACAGTTAGCTATTGATGAGCAAAGTCTAAACCAGAGACAGAAGGGGAGCGACAGTCCCCAAACAGGAGGAGGTGAAGATAACAATTTGAGACATTTGAACGAATTTCCTTGAAAGATCAAACTAGCTCAAACTCAGAGGTTAGGTCCCACTCAAAATCCCGTACACACTACAAAAAGTAAACCCCGAAAAGTGACAAGTAAAAGGTAGAAAAGAAAATAGAACATTTTGTTGTGAAAGGAACAATTTTGTGGCTTGACTAGAAAGGCGGGAAGGATAAAAGAAAGGCGAAATGGACATATCTCGTCCTAATTTTAGAAATCATAAAATAATAACAACTAAAAGTTTAAGAAAAATTAAATCGGCTCGGAAGCCCGACATGCTATGGAACAGAAATATGGCCCAAAGGCCCATCATGCCCATCAGAGAACTTAAAATTGGCGACAAGGCCGAAAATGCTGGAAAATAGGGGCTTAAAGGCCCAAAAATACTAAAATACTGGCCTCTTGGCCGTGACTTGGATTTAGAAAAAAGGTGGTCATTCGGCCTTAAAACATAAAAAGGGCCAACCGGCCAAAATACAAATATACATAAAATTTGGCCAAAGGGGCCACAATATGAATCCTAACTTTTTTGTCCTAAATGGCAGTTCAAGGCCGGACATAAAAGGTCCACATGGCCACTCAAGTTGTTAGTGCTCGGGTGTAAACTCAGTTTACCTCTCTGGCCCAAGGGCCGGAGAGATCCCTAGATTTTTTTTGGTGTATTTTGGGGTGTGTACTGCTATTTTCCCGAGTCACACCAGTGACTCGAGAAGCAGTACACGGGGGATGGGGACATTTTATAGCGACCGCTCTCGGCCGTGACTAAACGAGCACTGGCTGGATTTTGAAAATTGGGGTGCGAGCGACAGCTCGCTGACAGCTTGTAATTAGTGCGGCTTCCTTTAATTTTGGGGGAAGCTTCTAGAAACTTCTAGAAGCTTCCTATCTTTTGCATGTAAAGTCCCAGGCTCTTTTTGGCCTGGGGATCAGTTGGGGGTCAGATTAATGATAATGGGGAAATATTGCCCCCAACTGGTCCTCTTTTTGATGAATTTCGGGGTCGAAACTTGGGCGAATTTTATAAAGTTTTGGGTTTACACGTAAACGTAACCAAAGGGGCAGGAGACAATATATATGTTCTTAACTTACTCAAAAATTGACGGAATTTTACCAAATTTTGGCCATTTTGGGCCTATGCAATACAAGAGAGGGTCTAATAAGTTAAACTGACTGAATAAATTACTTTGCCCTAGTTAGTAAAAGTTTATAATTTACTTGTTTTCTGCCCCTCACTCTTGAGTCTCACTTGGACTTTTGGCCGAAAACAAAGGACGCCGGTCATTTGTCTCCAGCAACAATTGTTCCTTGCTACTGGAAACCCCTTGTTCTCTCTGGAGCAAGGAAAAGGAGGAAAAATAAACACAAAAGATGAAAAAATATGCACACAGTCGTTTCTACGTAAATTCTAGCTAAATAAAGATTATTTTATTGAATTCTACGTACTTAACTACCTGGATTTAGTTTCTTTTCTTTTAATTTAATTTATTTTTGAGGCAACTAGGCCCCCTTCAAACCAATAGGATATAGGAAAGGTGTATACTAACTCTCTTTTCGAGAGGCAATTCTCCTGCTGGACTAAAGGCCAGCCCAAAGTTCATGTGAGGACAGCCTTCCAGACAATATGACTGGAGTTAACACAAAGGTTACGTAAGTGCTAGTCAAGTTACACCTTTTTAGAAAAACTAAAATTACGAAATGGCAAACATTTCACTAAAACATTTTTGACCATAACTTTCTTAATTTTGGGAGTTGAGAGATAAGGTTTACATTTTTAGAATCAGCGATGAATTGCCTTTCGATTAAGCCTATGTTGTGTTTCCACATAAAATTTCTATTATTACGTAATTACTACCTAATTAACACTAAATAACCCCAATTAAGAATTTTAACTCATATTAGTACTAAGTTAAGCTAATTAACCGTCAAAAATGGGGAATTAATGTTAAACAACGTTAAACATACCTACCTACGTCTAAATACAACTACCTATGCATTCGTAACTACATGTTATTACTAATTAAGACTAATTCCACATGATAACTACCGTATACCAATGAACCATTTTCATATGACTATGTTTTAATGATAGATTACAATTTGTTGTTTGTTAATGGAGAAAAATTACACGTCTTCATTGGTAATATTGAGACCTCTTCTACTGGTTTTGGGTGGTCGATGATAATGCATAAGTTGTCTAAGATTGGATCCTAATGAAGAGGCACCCGCTCTTCATTAAAGTGTAGATAATTGCGATTATTATCTGGTTGGGGATAACAGGATCCAAATGAAAAGGCACCCGCTTTTCACAAGGCAGCAATATTAGGGAATTTCCACTCAGACCACCTAACTGACTAGTATGTGTGTCAATTTATGATGTTGTTCTTCTTGTATTAATGATACCCTGCTCTTATAATGCGAATTTAGCTAATCTTCCCTTTCATTTCCCGAAGAATTAATTATGTTTTAGAGATTGGCAACCCTGTTCTTAATTACATATAAATACAAATACAGCTTGGACGTTCATTCATACAAGATACGATCATGAGAACCTTCAACTCAGGCCATTTTCGGGTGGCCATTGATTAAATCCTTCTTTTTGAGTTATTTCTTCAAAACCTGATTTTTTATCTAACCAATTCCATTACAACCTCCACAGGAAAAATGGATAGGGTTTTGACTAGGGGGGAAGACCAAAAAGGCAAACGATTCCTCCATTCACCAATTACAATCATTCATTCAACAATATCATTAACCACTCACATTATTATTAAGACGGATAAGGGATTAAATTATTCTTGCTTCGCTTTATACCTGTTCTCCTTAAGTACCCTTTTCGATTACATTATAAATGCTAAAGACCGTTACTATTACCATCTGCATTATTCCTTCAATAGACCGCATACTTTCGGTCATTAACTCACTCTGTTCTTCTTCTTCTTCTTTTATACATCTACTCTTGTGGGGTCGACCTTCTATGGGTCCGTTCCGCAGCCACCTTTCCTAATTTGCATATTCCTTCTGATTTCTTACTTTAGGTGGGGTCGACCTTCTGTGGGTCCGTTCCGCAACCACCTTCACTCCTCTTTAGCCTTCCTTGACTCTTCTCGACTACTTCAGACTTAGCTTTATCCTGATTCTAAATCCTAATTCTTTCTTGGAGCGCACCCGCTCCAACAGCATCAAACAACTTAACCAGTTTCGAAGTACCTAACATTAAGGGGATTTATTTTCTAGAGCGCACCCGGCTCTCACAGCATTTCGACTCGAGCATGTTTTCGTATATCTTTCACTAGTAATTACCCTTACTTTTTTAGAGCTCACCCGGCTCTTACAGCTTCAGAAGTCTTAAGATTAAATATCGGTCATTCTTTTTAATATTACCATCTTCACGTAACTGCAATCCACATCATAACTTCTATTAAACACAATATCAACTACAGACTAACAGCAGGACTTCTAAAATCTATTCCAGCATCGGAATTCCATCCACAAAATAAACCTCGCTTTGACTTGATTACTAAATTATGTTTTTAGCATCCTTCTAAACAATGTCCTTTTGAAATCGAAACTTATTCCGTTACTTCATCATACTACAAATCAGAATACCGATAATATAAACATACAACATAACAGAAAACATCAGACGACGCAAACTACTATAACAAATCCATTCCAACAGAATTCCTCCTCATGCTTACTGGTGCTTAGACTGGGGGGGTACTAAAAATGATTACTATTTCCAAAAACCCTTGGATTTCGCTATGAGATTTCTCTTAAAACCTTTGAACTGTCACAAGCGTACCAAAACCGTACAGACTAACAAATTAACGACACAACAATTATTAGGCACATCAGGTATGGTAAAAAAATACAAGAAAACGATATTTACAAACAGGCACATCATAAGGTATATCGGAAGGGTCAGATCTCATTGGGCAATTGAGATTTAAGAGGGTTCAATAATCATATACATCAAGTCTGCTATTTTTTGGGTGCCAACCGTCTCGTTCAGGGTTTTTTAGATTTACGACCAAAACTTCCACATGTCATTTTTGATTTGGATTTTCGTTGTTTTGGAGAGAGTGGTGAGTTTCTGGAACTTTTCCGACCTTGCGTATGTTAGAGAGTCGCGCAGTCCTGGACACTTTTCCCCGTTGCGGCTCTGTCGGGGTCGAGTTTCTGGACCTTTCCCCCCTTGCCGGCTCGTGTCCGGCGAGTGAGTTTTGGATTTTCCCGCCCTTACCGGTCGTGTCCATTCTCTGCGACACTGTCCGCAGTCTGGCCACGTCATACTGAGTAACTCCGTCCTGCTGCGCGGCCTGTCCATGCGGCGTGGCACATGTCATGTTGTAAGAGAATACGTTGCGACGGATGAAGTCCGCGGAGTATGAGCAGACTTATTCGATTTCAGTGTGCCATCAAGAATTCACATATGGGGATCGCTTTACACCTCTCCTTTTCCTCCGCGTTGCCTTGTTTTGGCATTTCTTCAGGTTATATCTATATCATTTCATCGGGTGTTCCGATTTCAGTGAGCCATCAAGAATTACACCTTTGGGATTTGTTTTCCGCCAGCCTATCACTTTTCCTCCGCGTATGCACTTGTTTTGGCAATTTCTTTCAGGTATATATCATGCTTTTCTGAATAACCCGAAATTTAAGACACAAGACAAAACATGATAAAGTCGCCAAAATAGGTCTACTTTTTTCTTATCCTTATCTCGCACTCTGCACATGAACCCTATACTTGGACATAGAAATGCCAGTTTATTCACTTATCCACTATTTTAATAAACAAAAAGACATCTATATAGCAGCAAAGCACATTTCAAACACGGACAGCATGTCAGCGAGTCTGTGAGCGATAGACATACTGAGACTTGATTCGGTCTGAACACTCGTCTTTAAACATCTTCAAAATCGTTGGATCGGTGAGGAGTGCCTTAAATATGTAAACAACAGGATTTACAGGCTAAAACAAATAAATTCCATTTATAAGGAGACGATAAGAAGTAAAAATACGTGAAAGACGGTGCTAGCGCTATGTGGTAACCGAATAGACCAGTAGTTAGGACAACCACGCGACTACCTGCTTCTCGGCATATGGACAGGCAGCGAACAATCTAAGACGCAAGGCGTACAGTTCTTTGGAGAATGCGGCGGGGCTTTTCCCAGTTCCCAGGGAGCAGTTTAGGGATTTCTGATCTGATTAAGTTTGGTCTTCAACTTTTAAATTCTATCTCTCATTACCACTTTAAAGTTTTGAATTTTCTGGATTGCTGTTCACCCAGTGCGTCATGTGCCATGCTGTTTTGACGGTCATTGTGGTATGTTTTTACAGAAAGGTGCGCACCCAGGTTTTTGCAAATGTAGCCTGTCTGAACGAATATTTCTGCATGTAAGTGTTGTCGGTACACTTTTTATCAGCTTTTCGACGTATCTAATCAGTGCGCACCCAGGTTGTGGTACTGGAACTTATGTTGTTTAAAATAGTCGTTTCGCTGTAATAGCTTTATCGTTGTTGGCATTGTGTCATGTTTTTATCGTTCAGTGTCATGTAAATGTATTTGTTTGACGGTGTAAATAAAAGACACGTTTTTAGTAGGTAGTTAGGTAGGTAGGTAGCACATCATCATCACGATCACTCATCGCTAGGGTACTTACCGTAGAGGGTTTAGTATCTTAGTAGTATGGTTTCTAGTAGCATTGTCTACATTTTGGCGTCTCATCCTTTTTCGGTTATCGGTTCAAGCGCTAATGGTTGCGATCTTGAGGGATTCGTAGTGATTCGTGTGCGTTCGTTGCAATTGACTATTTTATTATTTTCTCATCCTTTTATCGGGTTTCGGCTTCAGATTGCTTTTGTGGTTGCGAATCGCGAGTCCTGGATAGTTTCTGCTTGGCTACTTATATATCCGCCTGCCGGCTCGAATCCGCTGCAGCGTTGAAGCGACTCAAATCCATATTTACTAGCTCAAGTCCGGCCGGAGCAGCTCAACTCCTATCGTCTGGCTCAAATCCGCCAGGACTGACTCATGTCCGTCGTAATCGGCTCATCTCCGCAGATAGTCTCGTCTTGTCCGGACACTTTTCCCCACCGCACCTTGCCGGCTCTTCCTGAAACTCGAAAAGTTTCCTGGACACTTTTCCACCCCGCCCTTGCCGGCTCAAGTCCGCCGAAAGTCGAAAAGTTTCCTGGACACTTTTCCCCACCGCACCTTGCCGGCTCATGTCCTTAGAGAGTCGCGCAACGTCCTGGACCTTTTACACCCCGCACCTTGCCGGCTCATTCCTTAGAGAGTCGCGCAACGTCCTGGACCTTTACCCCCGATTTCAGTCTATCTCACAGGACAGTAGAGCCCAAGTGTCTATAGTCTAGTTAAACAGGGCAACAATAGTAAGAAACAAAAATATAATAAGCTATTCTATACAAACAGTTGAGACAATAGTCTATACAACAAGGTAAATATGAGTATTCTGTACAAAAGTACACCAATACAGAGATCAATCGTAATACCATTTTTTTGATTTTCTGAATATTACTTTTTTATGTAGTTTCTGTATATTTAAACAACCCGAGTTTTACAGATAGGTAAACTCTACAACCAGATAATACACGTATACGAAATACCAACAACGTTGAAAAATGTGCAAATAACTACGCTTTACAAATACGGAATAATAAATACAGCGGTATACAAATATTAATAATAAAAGTTAAACAAATATATTTTTGAATTTTGTATATGTTACTTTTTTTGTATATTTTTGAAATGTTACTTTTTATAAGTTTCTTAGTTTATTCATATTTACAAAATTTCATAACTGCACTATTAGGAGAGTGTCAGAGGGGATACTCATAGTCCTCGTCATCGGAGGGGTAGGATGAATCTAGGAGGCAGTCTAAGTAATCCTCCATCTGCCAGAAGGTGATAGTATCATGACTCGGGCACACCGGTAGGGTGAATTCTTTGGCTCCTTCGGAGGTGGCCTTAGCCATCTGGGCCTCGTATTCCTCATGGTTCTTAGCCTGACAAAAGAGTCGTAGCTCTTCAATCTGCTTGTAGTACTCCTGGGAGGAGATGGTATTGCCATCCAGGCGATTCTTGAGGGCCCGCGCCTCTTTAAGGATGGAGGCAGGAGTCATGTCCTGCCCTTCGGTGAAGAGGAGGGACGAAGGTGGCGTATTATTCTGCCATTCGATGGAGAAGAGGGAAGAAGGTGGGCTATCGGGTTCGGATTCCGGTTCCTGTTTTATATCCCGTTCCTCACCCTCTAAAAAGGCCTGGTTTGATGACTTGGGGGGTGAAGGTACTGAGACATGGTCGTCCTTCCGGGTGGGATAGTTGGGCTCTGATCCGAACGGTGGAGGGGGGTACGCCGGGTAGGGCTTCTTAAAATTAGGGTTGTTGATGATTTGTAGAATCTCCTGTCGGAGATTCTCAAGGCAGAAGGCGTAGAGGGCACGGTCACCGGCAGAGTCCTGATGCTTGTACGTGAGGCAGGAAAACGTACGAAACGCTGCCTGCACGTGGTCCTGCACAGTGACATCCGGATGGAGGCTGACAGCTGTGTCCTGATGGACTTTGGTGTGCCGCATTCGGAGGCCAGCGTCGTCAAACTTGGCCTTAGTACCCGGATAGTAAACGAAAGAAGGATAAGGATCCTTCTTTGGAAACATCTCCAGGAGCTTTTCCGCCTGGTAAAACTTAGGCTCATGGTGTGGATTGTCGTTAAGGTTGGCCAGCTCGGTATACTGACCCAGCTGATGCGGAACTTTGACACTACAACTGGTGACGGCCTTCTTCTGGCCGGGTAGGGCAAAAGGAACCTTGCACTCTGGGCAGATAGCGGGAGTGAGCACAGACGGGGGGCCGGTAGGCGGCCTGTAACCCGGGTTAGGCACAGGATTAACAGGTGGGCAGGGTCCTGCCCGTGGGACTGGGGCTCGGGACCGAAAACTTGGAATGGGATCGGTAGTGAGGGAGCAGATGCCCCATTCGGCGAGTGCCTCCTGCACTCGGTTTCGCTGAACTGGCAGGGGGGCTGATTCTCCATTGACCTCTACGGGAAGAGGTTCGGGAATATATTCTCTGGATGGGGGAAAGTTGTCCATATTTATCCTGAAAGCAGGCGTAAACATTAATGCAACAGATTAATGTTATAGTATGTCAAATGTATGAGAACATTAATGCATCAGATTAATGTTGCGTCGTGTAGTGTGTATTATGTTGCACATCCTGACGTACCCAGTCATGGATATCCAACAATAATTCCATCGACTAACGATTTCTGAGAAGGGTTTTAGTGCAGTTGTGATTCCCATAATTTCATGATAGAAGACTCAAAATTATCTAGCTTAGGAAACGCATAAAAGTATAAATTGGACATTCATACACATTCCCATACAGTAACAAACAGTATAAATACATAGTATAATATAATACAATTATCACAGCCAAATCTGACAACAGTTTCTAATGACGCCGATATCTTTTGGGGGGCGGTCCGGAGAGGGACAGGGACATTAAGGACTGGACTGGGGGAGATCTCTTCTTAGGTAGGGGACGCCGCCGGGGCTTTTCCTGGGACTCAGAGTGTTTTGAGCGGTAGATGGGGGAATCTCGGTGGGGCCGCTTGCTGAGGTACACTGAGAGAGGGACGCGCTTCAGAGAGGTAGCGGTCCAGGATTCCATAAGTCGCCGTTGGGACTCGGCGGTTAGGGCGTACACGTGTCCAGTTGGTATGGCCACCGGGTCCTGAGGCCGGAAATGGGGACCATCATCTTGGAATGTATAACATCCCCAGATGAGTCCAGCCCAGGCCTCGTGCCGTTTCAGGGTCTTCACAGGATCCACGCTGTTGGGCACATAGACTATGGTTGGGAGTGCCCTGATCATCGGTATTGACTCCCGGTAAGGGGCCACATCAGTGACCTCATAATGAAGCTTCATGGCTTCATCCAGATAAAGCTGATTAGTAGCCTTATCTTTTTCTTCTTGGGTAACTCCCTTTGGCCGGGAGGCATCGATTTCGGGGACGACGATGATTCGGGAGAGGAGTGGGCTTCGGATGGCGGTTGCCACCCGTAGGCAGCGAACAGGCGTGGCTCGCATGATGGGGAACATCAAGGAATCTGATGTTCCGGCGATCTCCTTGAGGACGGCCACAACCTGCTGATTGCGGAGGGCGCACCCTCCAACGATGGCGACACGGGGGCGTACAGTGTAGATGCCCTCCGGATCTTTCAAATAGACCCGGAGGAACTCCAGCAGCTGCCCAAGCATGTTGGCAGCCTCGTTCGATTCAGAGTGGCGGGAGATGGTCTCATCCATCTCCTTCTTGGAAGTTTGGGCTTCCATGATCCTGATGTTGAAAAGGGACTCGTAAACGCCCCAAAACCTGTCCTTCGTAGCCTCCATGAGGCGCCGATCTTGGGTGGCCATCAACTCATCCCGGAACATGGGAATTGAGTACTTCGCAAAGAGGATACCCCCCATCAGCAAGGTCTTGAAGGGGTAATGGTGCTCCGGATTAGGGAGCAGACGGATCAGGTTGATGTCCTGGTGGGACATCTGCTTAGCGTACTTCCCACTGTCGCTTTTAAGGATCTTATGGCCCACTGAGAAGGAACCAGTGAGCAGGGCCAAAATCCCCTGATAGAGGTTTTCGGCGGTATGGCCCTCTCGGTTCCAATGCCGAATCATGATCTGCTTTCCTTCGGCATCCTTGCCCTTAACTTTGGCAAAATTCGACAACAGGGGAAAATCGTCGCAATCACTCCTGAAGTAGAGGTGGTTCCCAGGGTGATCTGGGCGGTAAGGGAGCTGAAATAGGGATAGTCTCCGGAGCTGTTCCAGAGAGCTCTGATGAACGGCGGCAGCGTTCAAGTTGTTCATGTTCTAAACAAAAATAGCAATCTCACAGTCATGCCATTCAAGGGGAATATCGTACATAGCGTCATTATTCGGATGGAGTTCATTAAGAAATACCCATTTCTCAACTTTTATCCATGTTTCGAGTTCATCAGACTCTCAAAATATCGAGACTAGAGTTCACCTGACTCTGTTCGTGAATCGGTTTTGAGTTCAACTGACTCTACCGGTTACTATAATTGATCTGATCCAGGGATTTGGGAACCTTTAAGGTCATACAATAATACAGAACACTGACACATACGATTATATACATAATTCACGAAGTTATTGACAAAAGTTACAGTACTAACAATTATATATGCATAAAATATTCCGCATAATCCACAGAGATAATTCATATATTTACATTTTTGACACGTGAAGCACATTATTTGAACCTAAGACGGGGGAGACGTTAATCTCCGTTGGCAACCCTGATTTACACTATAATTACATCACTAACTAACTAAATGGATATGCACCACATTTACACATACTCTTGCTGATTCCAATTTACTGTTATTGAACTGACTATTAAAACTAAACTGACCGGTCAAAAGGCATGAAACTATTCTTTTATATGTTACACACAATTTCTTTTTGTTTTTATGCGAAATATTTCTTTTTGTTTTTGTACTTTTTGTATTTATATACCTTTTTTTTGTAATTTTCTTTGTTATAGGCGTGGAAACTAACTTTGGGAATGCAATTAAGAAGAAATGATTTGTTTTAAATATAAGTAATTTTAATAATTGTTTTGAGGTGAACAATTAGCAGTATATTTTTGTAAAATAATCAGAAATGTAAAGCTCTTATAAGTAAAAGATGATTAGCTCGTTTTCCTTCCCAATGGTAATTTCCGGGGCGGGAACTTGCATAGAGTTCCCCCCCTCTTTTATCCTTTTCATTCCTAGCTACACATATCTATTATTATTAGTGCTGATTTCTTCTGAGAGAAGGTTCTTCCGATTCCTGAAGTCGGGGGGCCCCTGATTGATAACGGGTTCGCTCGTGAACTGGTGGGGCTAGGCGTGTGGCATCCGATCGTGCACGCAGAGTTAGATAATCCAGAGGTAAAAGGAGGTCTTCTTGGTCAGGATATCCTCCTCCGAATCCCAGAGGGGTGATCGTTTCCCGTGCGATTTCCCAACGGCTGGGGTCTTCTCGGAACCTGGGAGGAATGTTCCTTGGAGCACGGGGTCGAACTACCGGGGGCGGTGTAGGAGGCTCCGGAGGTGTGGTTTGTTGATCTTCCTTAGGTAAATGCCTCTCTCCTGCTAAGGCGGATAGGTACAAGTGGTATAGGCTTCTCGTTGTGTCAGGATACATCCTAGTCCTATCGCGCACTTCACTTCGGAGTCCGGCAATGAAGAGCAGACTGAGGTAGGCATCGACTTCACTGTCAGTTAAACGCTCGGGATATACTTCGCCAGCAAACCCGAGCAGCCGTAGATAGAAATGATCTACAGACTCATCCTTCCTCTGCTCGATGGTGCTCAGCATTTGTTTACAGGCATGGAAATCCGCACCAGATAGGGGTGCTTTAGCAGCAGCCTTGCTGGCCCCGGTCAAGGCGGGGGTGTTTCGATCTCCTCGCGGGTTAGCTTCAGCCGGAGGCGGAAGAATTCGGCCATCTTTTCGGACTTCATCCTCAACTGAGAGAGCCAACAAATATAGCTCGTCCAGGTGACCTGATGAGGAGGGTATTTGAAGACGTATATCTCTTCGCAATCCAAGTATGAAAGTTCTCCCCAGACTCAGTTTTACTGATTCCGAGTCTGCCTGGGCACCATATACCATGGCAGAGTGCTCACAGAACCGGTGGTAGTATTGCCATACAGTTTCAGACTCCGTCTGTCTGACTGGGAGTGTGGACGCTGACGATACCGACGTAAGGGGCAGCCCTGCAGGGCGAGAAGGAGGTAGGCTGGCTCCTTGTGATCTCTCACCCCCGGTGGATGATAAAAGTCGGGGCTGAATAGGGAGGGGCTGCATCCGAGGGAGTTTCTGATGCGACTTCAAATAAGTGATAAGGCGTCGTCAAAGGAATTACATATGTGGCCGGCATAGGCGTTGGACGTATCTTCAATTCTTTAGTAGAAAAGGAGATCTCAAAAGAACCACAGAATTTTGCCAAGACATCCGTTCCCAACAAGATAACTGGTGGCAGACTAGAGTTGACGAAGATGTCATGAGGGATAGGCGGGTGGCTAGGGCAACCCGGAAATGAGATAATGGCCTCAACCTTTTTAGTGATGTTCAGTTGGTGTCCAGTGGCTGAGGAGCTCTGTCGTGGTTGTTCCAAATCTGCCAGGGCGAAGTCATGTTTCCTCGCTACACTTTCTGATATGACAGTGATGCTAGCTCCTGTGTCCAACACAGCCTCAATTGTGACCCCCTGGATGGATATATCGATACAGGGTGTATTGCAACCAGAGGGATAGTCTTTCATTGAGTATTCAGGCTCGTCCATTAGACACCAAACTCTATCTCTTCTTCCGGTAGACGAATCTCTGGATCGGTTGCCTTGGTATGGTGGAGGGGTCATGGCTCGAGCTCCAGCCCTTCCAATGTCAGGACTTGCTGCACGAGGTGGTGGGCTCTCTCGTTCATATGATCCAGCTCTATATTGGTGGAGTTGGTGAAATGGTTCGTTTCCTTGATGTTCTTCTTCGGGTCCGGATATTAGAGGTCTTCTAGGTCTGATAGGGTTAGGATATCCAGATTCCGGGGAAAGGGGTGGGTAGAGTGGTAGCGGTTCCAAGGGGATATCTTCGAATCTTAGCTGTCCTTTTCCAGGTGTGTAAGCGTATGAGCGGGGTCGGGCTCCTTTCGTTCTGCCCTCTGTAGTTGGTCGCATGGGTGGTAAAGGTCTTTCAAGGAGGGGGGATTGACTACGTAATTCAGACGGACTGGAGCCGACAGGAGGTGAGGTAGGTGGAGAGGTCGGAACTCTTTGGATCCCAGTTCCCAATCTACTCAGTCTTTGTCCTAGACCGAAACATGATCCACGCATTCGTTTTATAAGATTAGCCCTGAATTCACCCATGCATGGGGAAAACCATATCGTGATGACTACTCCTATCGCGATCAGGATAAGAATAATTATGAAGCCAGTCCAGACATTCATATTGAGCGGGTGAATGACAAGTGGTGCGGTGCGGTGATGCTTTTCCAACAACTTTTTCACGGCCTTGTTTTCATATTCTGCTCGTTCCAAATCAGTGAATTGGATAGGGACTACGCCCAAATTAGGGGCTTCAAAGGGGACTCGGTAAGTAATAAGGGGTGCCGAATATTGTACGACTTCTATCGCGCTGGTTAGCACCAGATCACCAACTATGATATGATTATAGGTTCCATGTTCCAGCCATATCACGCCGTTGCTGGGCACGGGAATGGTTTCACCTCGAGACACATGTTGCAACTGTGGAGTTTGTGTGAGCATGATTTCCGAATGGCTGGTTCTGATCAGGACACCTGCTGGCGTGGAGGCGAAATCCGTGTCAGGGGTCAGGACTTTTACCATCATCTGCTGTCTACAATTCGCGGCGTCAATGGGGGTGGCTGAAACAATCGCTTTGAGACAGGCTGACTGAGGTGTTGAAACTAATGATTCCGGTCCACAGACCCATAATCCGGGTGATGATTGGCATTCTTCGAGCTTGACTTCGGAGAACTCTGAACTATGGTGGTTAACTTCGTGTCTAACGAAACGAGGAACGGGGGCCTTCATTTGGGCATGATTTGATGGATCATTATATCCAACATTACTGACCTCATAAATAGGGGCCACATCTTCTCGCGTGGGGGTTGGTATTTCCATGATAAATCCAAAAAGTAATTTTCTGATGTCCATTCTTACAGGGTAGATTTTTCCAAATCTGTAGATCAGGCTGGGCTCATCTCTCAAGATTGTCTGGTTCAGTTGGGCATGTCCATTTACGATATCACGGACGATTTTGTAATTGATGAGACTGGGAGAAATCCGTCCATCCAGTCCAGCGGCCATTACGCTGTCAATACTATGTTTGAGGGAATGTTCAAAATTAGACACTATCAATGAGTACTGCACCTGAGTACTCATAGTCAAGGCTTCGCATCTTGCGGAATTGATCAATCCAACCAACTCCTGTAATGAGTAGTGCATGAAGGAATAGACCTGTTCGTTCGCTTCAACTAATCTCTCCAGGGCTTCCGTATGAGCGATTACTTGTTCATCCAGCTTCTGCGTCGCTTCAATACTGGCTTTGACCTTATCTTTTACGGATCCCAAATTGACAGTATTAGATATAGATAGACCAAGTCCCACAATACCAATGATGGTACCAATGGCTCGCTTAGATCTTTGAAGAGGGAACTTGGATTGTACATGTTGGAAACCATGATCTGCGTACAGGGATTCGTTATATTCCTGATACTTAGGTTTGGAGGTGTTACACAGGATAGGGCTCTTGTCGCAGATGATCTTCATTATGGACGAGTAATACCGGGTGTTAAGTATTCCGCCGTACATCTCATGATATTCCTCTGTTACGTTTCTGATTAATCCGGTTAGATGTGGCTCGTGAGGGCAATCGGTGAGCAGTTCATTAGCTCGGCTCCGTGGGGTGTCGCATTTCTTGCATTGGGCCTGAACGCTTTCCGGGACGGAAGATGGTTCTCCTCCACAAAGAGAACAGAAGAATACCCATGCCTGCATCTTCTTAAGTTGCGGGGGTTTGGGCACTTTCATATGGATTAGGATAGGGACATATTCTGTTTTGGTATAGGTTGCCATCAAACCTTTAGGGGATAAGGCCAGACCCCACTTGGTGGATACCATATGTGTTCATTGCCTTAGCCCTCTGAGTGAAATAGTCTTCACTTTCCTGTGCTTGAATACAGGGGACTAACAGGGCTATCATTAAACCGAGAGCAATCCACATCACTAGGATGGGAAAAGGCAGTGAAGTCGAGTTTTTCACTTTCGTGACTGGTTTGGGCATAGGAGGTTCATTATATTCATCTTTGGCGGGACTCAGATTCGTTTCTTCTTTGGGTAGTCGTACAGTGGTGGGAACAGAGCTTGATCGTGGATTACTTTTGTGAGTCGGGGTAGGAGTCTTTCTCCTAGGCGGTGGCGGCGAATCAGTTGTTCTCCTGATTGGGTGAAGGGCCTCCATTCGGGCTCAAGCAAGTAGGAATTGCTGATATGATTTCCAACAGCGTTACCTTTCACGTTTCAGCTGCCAAACACGTCGTTCTTCCTTTTGCGCACGCTTTCGTTCTTTACTCCGGACATCCTTCAAAAGTCTGCGAAGAAACTTGATATCTTGGGGACACAAATCAGATTCCGGAATTAGGACTTCTCCAAGGGTTTTCTTTATCTTCTTAATGACCTTCTTCTTTTTCTTTTTGCTCTTTCGATTCTTTCGGGTCTTTATGACAGTGGGTTCCACAGCATTTAGGTTTATGCGAACTTCCCGATTTCGGAGCCTCTTTACAGCTGTTCCTACTTCTTCGTCCGACTCTTCTGAGATGTTTGAAGTAGAGGTTTCCTCCAAGCTATCCATTAAATCGTTGATGATTGGCTTTTCCTGTTGTGGATTGCCTGGATTGACAAGGGATAAGGGATCCACATTTTCTTTGTTGGCTTGCATCAATCTCCAAGTCAGAGATATTGAAGTGCTAAGGAGGTTTTCAACCCAGAGATCCAACCTTCCGGCATGAGGTGATTCTTCATGAGCTTCCAGTATATCACTGTCGAGGCAACAATAGAATTCTTCGTCAGATACTGATCTTCCAAGTCTTTTCAGGATCCTTCTACTGACCTCGTAGATTGCTTCTTGATCAATGATCTTGAATCTTCCTCGTTCAGGGTATTTGATAAGGTCACTGATTTGATATTCCATTTTGGCCGGGGAATGTGACCCATTTTGAGTCATAAGAATACTGGGATCCAGGGCTTGCAGAAGCTCTTCTTCAGAGAGCATTTCTCCGAGTCGATCCAAGACTCTTCGAGCAAATTTCATGACTGGGCCCATCTCGATGGAGGTAACCTCTGGACGACTCTCTTGTCTTGTTTGGGTAGGTGGCGGGTCCTGAATCCGGAATTTCTGACTCTGTTCCTTTGATTTCTCCTGATTCATCGGTCCTTTTACTGGGACCAGCGGAGCATGCATCAGGTCCATTGCTATACTTCCTTGCGCCAGAACTCTCCGTGTACTTTGCATCACGGTAGGCATATTGATCTGGGGATTAGATTTGGGACCTGTGGGAGCTGGATTGGAATAGAGAGAGATAATTCCATTATCCTGATGACTGACAATGGGCCCAATCTGTGGGGTAGGGGGGAGTCCGAGCTGTATTCTAAATTCTCGCACTGCTTCTCCTAATCCAATGGCCAAGGCATCGGAGGGAGGGACCGACTGGAATCTGGGAGCAGGACAGGTCTGGGTGAAATCATAGCATCGAGGGCTTCTTCGCAATTCTCGTCCGCGTCCTAATGACTGTCCTCGTAGCTGGTTTCTTCGCTGGTCCCTCTCGTAGGGACCGGTGATCCTCTTCGTTGGTGCTCGGGCCATCTGGGTTGTTTCACTGGTTGACTGATCAGAGGAACTTTCCTTCTCTAGATTCTTCTCGTGAGGGGTAGGGGAAGTTGGTGAGTCCTGGGAAAGCCTTTTCTTTACATGAGAGGGATAACCATATTCTATGGTTCGAGGTTCTTCCAACCTATGGGTGCGGGGGTAGGTAACAGACATTGGCTTCTGGTACATGGGCAGAGCGTACAGTTCACGGTCCAGCCGCTCGGCTTCTGGATCCACGGGTTCCTTCTCTGCATTCAGAGTATAGGTGGATTTTCCTTGTGTCTGTTCAATCTTGACATAGGGAGGGATTGAGAAATATTGTCCTCCCAGATCCTTGATTTCCTGTTCCAACTGCAGAATTTGAGTGGGTAGGCTAGGATTTTCAGGCAGGAAATAAGCAGTTTTCCTCTCCGGTTCAGCTCCAATAACTTGAATCATAGGGGGGGCACTCCTCTGTTGCCTCACGTCGGCGAATCTGGATCCATAGGGAGCATGAACAGCTTCGGCAGCATTTCGCTCGTCATTCCTGCTCCATTGAGGTTTGGGCTGGGGGTATTGCTGGTACTGTCCGGAGGGTCCGTTTCTGGGAGGATATCGATTATCATGATTCCGGTTCATTCCGTTCCCATTCTCCTGGTATCTGGACGGCCCATTGTTGGGTCTGTAGTTATTGGGATTCACATTGCTGGGATTGTTGTTGTTATAGTTACTGCGCGGAGGACCGGGATAGTCGTTTCTGGGTCGGTAGGCTCCACCTCCAGGGGACCTGCATTCACGCTTAGAATGTCCAGCTCTTCCACAATTGAAGCATCTGAAATCGTTAGGAAATGGAATCTTATCATTTCCTCTTCGGGGAGGAGGGACATTTTTAGACTGTTCAGGAGAGGCAATTTTGATTCCTTTTATCTCATTGGCAAGCATGGCCGTGCTCTGAACCAGGGAACTGATGGTATTCAGGAGGGCGGGACCAGTGAGATTCGCACTTGAGACAGCTGCTTCTGGATCCACTTCCAAAAAGGCAGGAGTTCCTTCTCCGGGATAGACACCTTCGGCTTCTCTTGCCTTTTTGAAGGCCTGGGAATAATCCGCAGTATCCATTGGGACGTGGGGTTTGAACTCATTCCATAGTCCAATGAGAAAAGTCTTCAACTTGATGTCTTTCAGCATGTCAGGGTCTCCTCGATCTTCCCAAGCGATCCGGGCATATTTCTGCAATCGGAGAGATAAGTCCGCGACAGATTCATGTGGAATCTGTCTGATGCTGAACAGCTTGGCCGTGGCGTGCATATCCGTCATGGGAGGGATCATGACTTCTCTGAGGGCTCGCACAGAGGCTTCCCAGTCATCCTGTTGCGTGGCGACTCTGGGCATGCACTTGAATATCTCAGCGGCTCTGCCCCTGAGAGTACACGAGATATTCATGACCTTCTGATAATCATTCAGGTTGAGTCTCTGGCTGAATCTCTCATAGTTGACAAGGTGATCATCAAAGTTTCATGATCCTTTCCGGAATAGATAGGCATATCTCGGTAGGAGGCAGCTATAGCCTGGTTCTGGATGCTATCACGGAGTTGGCCTAATAGATGTTCGATATTCCCATTTGGCAGCATAGGGGCATGAGGGAAAACCAATTGGGGCATCTGTGGGTTGAAGGGAGGGGGTGCTCCACCTGCAGGGCCTGGTGGCCCATGTTGAGGGCCCATGTTCGGGGGTCCATTTCCATCGTCATCAACGGGATTGAATTGATCCATATTTCCTCCCGGAATTGGTCGGTAGGGTCTCAATTGATTCCTTGATAGGGTTAAACTTGATCCTCGCTTGATCTTAATGATGAAGTCGTAGGGTCGTGACGTTTCCTCACTGGCAGGATTTCCAACAGGATTGTCTTCGCAGGATTGTCCTCACTGGGGGCTCCAACTTTTCCGTTTACCGTGTAATGAACTGAGTTGGATTAACTGGAAAATTGGATCGATTTGATTCAATTTCTGGAAATGGGGTCGTATTGGGCTGGTAGGTTCACTTTCACGGAAGGTCAGCGCGTTTGTCTGATTAGACAAACTTAGGTACCAGATTCCCGAAAGGTAGTTTGCCAAAATCGGGGATCTCTACAGCCAACCTGTTAGGGGTGTAGTCGTGAGTTCGTTTGAGGTAGGGGTCGTTAGATTAATTGCAGCAGAATCTAACCCAACAGTATGATCGCAACAGGATCGTTTTCAGCAATGAGATCGCGACAGGATCTGATTCGGCAGCAAGATCTCAACAGGATCTAGTTCAGCAATGAGATCGCAGCAGGATCTGACTCAGCAAGGCTGTCCCTAACTAAGTCTAGATGAATACGCAATAATTTATTAAACAATAACAGGTTCCGATATACTTTAGGAACAGTAACAGTAATGCTAATAAAACAGTCAGGCAGGGGCACTAGACAATCAATGTTCAGTTCAGTTATTAACAATGTATGATCAAGGTACAAGGTACCAGGGTTGCCAACTCTTTTGGTAAATTAATACTTTAAATTGACCGATATTGGGGGGAAGATTAGTTATTAGCAAGTCTACCACTGATTCTTTCTTTCTTCCTCTTTGCTTACTATAGCTAATAGGACCTAAAGTTCAATCTGGACTAACTTTGGGTTCCTCTTCTTCAGGTACTGATTGCAGGGTACAGTCAGGTATAGTGCGTACGTGCGAGTTGTGTACGTTAAATTAGCTTCCTTATCCGTCTAACTACAAAATAAACTAATCAACAGTTAACTGATAATTAATGGAATTTAAAGAAATAACACTTCTGTTCCGGGAATGGGTGAGCGGGCTTAGATCTGGTATTAAAGATTTTCAAGGAATCCCACAGATCTAAGGCGGCTATCGGACGGTGGAGAGTACAAACACAGGGGTCGGTCTAGGCGGGGAGTTACCAGGAGATGCCCGGATTATAATTAATATAGTTTAATCTTTAATTTAATTATCTTCAAAGGATCGTCTTCCGACAGAACAGTTAGCTATTGATGAGCAAAGTCTAAACCAGAGACAGGAGGGGAGCGACAGTCCCCAAACAGGAGGAGGTGAAGATAACAATTTCAGACATTTGAACGAATTTCCTTGAAAGATCAAAAGTAGAAATAATTCAAACAAAGTTCTGATTAGCTTTTCTGGACGAGTTCACAATTGTTGGTTTAAACCGGCAAATGATCAGGTTCGGGTCAACGGTGTCTCTGCCTTAACTGCTAATCAATGAGTTCCAACTCCAATGTACCTTCCGATTTGTCTGAACTGATTCCAAATCAATGACCAAAATAATCCACTGTTATCCAATTCAAATTGAGTTCAATCTGCTTCTACTGACAGGTACAGTCCTCAGGTCAATCCTCACAGTAATCACAGGACAGGTTCCAACTGATCTGAATCTCGGCAGGACGAACTAGCGGTGAACCTGAATCAAATGGGTTAAAACCCATTAGTACAGGATATGTGTGCGGGAATCAAACTCAGCAACCATTACTCACTTTAAGTATCTTTCCGTGATAAAAGTAGATATTTTTGTTAATTTTGAATAATATTTGGGCGAAACGACTAAAAACAGCATATTTTTGAACCAATTTGCAGTTGAGACGAAACCATTTTGTGCTATTAGCTCGATATAAATGAATTTCAAGCAAACATTAGTTTTTTGGCGATTTTCTGCCTTATGGTGCAGAAAATCGCTGACACAACACGATTCCTTTGCAACTATTTGGGTTTTCTTTTAGTTAGACTTGAAAAGAGAACAGCAAGCGCTTAAAGAGCAAGAAAGCACCCGTTTCCTGCACAAAACTAACACTTATTTATAAACATTCTCTTCCTTAAAATTGCTACTTTTCTGTGATTCATCAGAAGATGGTTCAAGACGATTTCTAATTCTTACGTACTGACTGACATTATTATATTATCTAACTATGATTTATATATTTCCAGGCATTGGTTATATTACTTACGTACTACTATTTACAATCGGTGCCATTCGATTCCATTGTTAGCTCTAGATGCAGGTCAGTAATTGTAGTTCAGCGTTTACGACCATAATCGCCAGAGAATATCTGACCACATCACATTTAACTTTTAGGACTACGAGTTGACATAAAAAGTTTAAGCAAAGGCAATAGTGCTTGTTACAAGACTGTAGGGCAAGCCGGAATTGGCTGCTTCATTAGTAATTACAAACGAGGGCAAGAGTTGTTGTTTAGTATTGTTCTTCCTGCAATACTGGACCTTTAGGAAAACAACCAACATAGGACCTTTGACTTTCGTGATAAGAGCCTGGCATAAAAGTTTGATGAGATTTGACAACATATTATGGAAAAATGCCAACTAGAATACATTTGACCATTTAGTTGACATAAACAAGTGAGGGCACGAATGGCACAGTCCTAACTAATAAACATTCATACAAATCTAGCATACCTGCAAAATAAGCCAGCACGAAGTCCTTATTTGCGATTCGTCCGCTCCTTGAGCATAGGACTACCTACGCGGACGAATCGAGGACTACTTGGTAGCTAAAGCCTATTCTGGGAGTCCCCGTGACTCTGAATTAAGCTAACTAATTGATTTACATATGACACGACACGACAGTGGACATTCGCTCATGCTAGCTAACATTCACACATTCTTTCGAACATCAATCGGTAAACTGACACTCAGACACTTAGTCACAGTCACACAATTTCCTATCTAAAAACGGGAATTCCATGATAGTTCCGGACGTGCAAATCCCATGCACCCGATGGGAATCGACATGCCGATGAGTTTAGGAACAATCCATGCCGACAGCGTTTTTAGACCCGTCAGGATTCTGCTCTTTAGGTTGATAAGACTAGTTTCAATACAACTATAATTTGGGTAATTATTACCGATAGTTACAATCAATATTTCAATGTGCTAAATTGATAACGTTCTGGATTATCCCAATTTTGCGCTTCACATGACTAACAGACATTCAACTAACCCAATTAATGTACTATCGAGAAACGTGATTCAACTACTAATTATTGTTAAGCAATAGTTGCTAATGTAAGAATGAGAAATATTAATTTAAAGCTGAAGATCATTAGTTGGGCAGTTTCTTAACAGCATTTATACGAATGTGGCAATCCTCACAACCCCTATCATACAAGGGGAGTTTCCGTGAGTTGCCGATCAATTAGTCAAAACATTCATTCGTCAGACGCTCAAAACAGCATATGAAACAAACATTCAAGATTCATACAAATCATACATTTCTGAAAATTGGTTAGATTCGGAACCTCACGCTCCATGAGGGGTTTACCCGAATAACCGCCTTACGTAAATTTAGAAACACAATCACACCCGAGCAACACATTTTTCCAATACATATCTAACTATCAAAGGTACAAATTACTTGACTAACCCTAGTTCTATGTGCATATCTGACTACAAAACTTTAAATTTTGTTGTGCTCGGATTTGGCTTTTGCAATTCCACAGAATTGCTTTATAAAAGCAATTTTTGTGAAAACTGGAGCTTGAAAATTTGATGAAACTTTATATAAAGTTCGAAAGAAAGCCAGTGAGTAATAATTGCTTGGCAATTATTACTAACAACAAAGTTAGATTAAACTAAATACACAATTACTGAAAATTACAGAAAGCTGAGGAAGCCGGCCATTCCTCCCAAAACTGCTTAATAATTAATTAGCTGAGATTGATGTAAACTCAAGGTTTTAAGATCACTTTTAAAACGACTTATACGATTTTAATACCTAGCTATTTTAAAGCCGACCTAATGCTAAAATTAAAGCACAACACAAAGCTGTTGTTTTAAACTAACGCAGTGCCTTTGTAAAAAATCATGGCCGGCAACTCCAAGTTGCCGGCTGTGGGGAGAATGTTTCTGCTAACTAACTTATTAATTTCCGAGCCGTAATTAAGGGGCTCTCTAACTCAAAACTCAGGGGTTAGGGCCCACTCAAAATCCCGTTAAATCTACAAAAAGGAATCCCCGAAAAGTGACAACAAAAGGAAGAAGTGGGAAAGAATTGTTTACATGAAACGAGAAACGTAATTTTTTGAGCCAAGCAAAGCCGTGGCCTGGGGAAAGGAAACGAAAGTAAAAGAAAGAGAGAGCATGTCTCAAGACCTCCGTCAAACGGGAGGAGTTTACATGAACTGCCCTGAATTTAAAATCATAAAATAATAATAAAATTAGGGAGTAGCGAAATTAAACTGGCTCGGAAGCCCATCATGCTAGAGAACTTAGAATTGGCTCCAAAGCCGAAAATGCAGAAAAATCAGAGTTTAAGGGTTTTAAAAAATACAAAATATTGGCCTCTTGGCCGTGACTTGGATTCATGGAAAGGGTGGACAGTCGGCCGTAAAACATGAAAAAAGGGCCAATCGGCCAAAATACAAGCATATATAAAATTGGCCAAAGGGGCCACAGTATAAATCCTAGTTTTTGTCCTAGATGGCAGTGTAGGGCCGGACATAAGAGGTCCATGTGGCCACTCAAGTTGTTAGTGTTCGTGCGTTAACTCAATTCTTCCTTTTCTGGCCAGTGCGGGCCAGGAAAGGGTCCTTAGGTGCGTCCTATGGGGGGCGTGCATTGCTATTTTCCCGAGTCACACCAGTGTCACGAGAAGCAATACACGCGGGGAATAGGGGAAATTTTTTGCAGCCGCTCTCGGCTGTACCTAAACGAACACTGGCTAAAATTTGAAAATTGGGAAAATTGAATTGAAAATTGAAAATTGAAAATTTGCAACTAGGCCCCCTTCAAACCAATAGGATGTAGAAAAGGTGTATACTAACTCTCTTTTTCGAGAGGCAATTCTTCTGCTGGACTAAAGGCCAGCCCAAAGTTCATGTGAGGACAGCCTTCCAGACAATATGACTGGACTTAGCACAAAGGTTACGTAAGCCTTAGTTAAGTTACACCTTTTTAGAAAAACTAAAATTACGAAATGGCAAACATTTCACTAAAACATTTTTGACCATAACTTTCTTAATTTTGGGAGTTGAGAGATAAAATTTACATTTTTGGAATCAGCGACGAATTGCCTTTCGATTAAGCCTAAGTTGTGTTTCCACATAAAATTTCGATTATTACGTAATTATTACCTAATTAACACTAATTAACCCCAACTAGGAATTTTTAACTCATGTTAGTACTCATTTAAGCTAACTAACCATCAAAAATAGAGAATTAATGTTAAACAACGTTAACCAAGCCTATCTACGTCTAAATACAACTAACTATGCATTTGTAACTACAGGTTGTTGCTAATTAAGACTAATTCTACATGATAACTACCATATACCAGTGAACCATCTTCATATGACTAGGTTTTAACGATAGATTAAAATTTGTTGTTTGTTAATGGAGAAAAATTACACGTCTTCATTGGTAATATTGAGACCTCTTCTACTGGTTTTGGGTGGTCGATGATAATGCATAAGTTGTCTAAGATTGGATCCTAATGAAGAGGCACCCGCTCTTCATTAAAGTGGAGATAATTGCGATTATTATCTGCTTGGGGATAACAAGATCCAAGTGAAAAGGCACCCGCTTTTCACAAGGAAGCAATATTAGGGAATTTCCACTCAGACCACCTAACTAACTACTATGTGTATCAATTTATGGTGTTGTTCTTCTTGTGTTAATGATACCCTGACCTTATAACGTGAATTTAACTAATCTTCCCTTTCATTTCCTGAAGAATTAGTTATATTTTAGAGATTGGCAACCCTGTTCTTAATTACATATAAATACAAATATAGCTTGGACGTTCATTCATACAAGATACGATCATGAGAACCTTCAACTCAGGCCATTTTCGAGTGGCCATTGATTAAATCCTTCTTTTTGAGTTATTTCTTCAAAACCTGATTTTTTATTTAACCAATTCCATTACATATATCTACAGCAATGAGAATACCAAAATTCTGTGTGCGCTGCGTCTTGATTTGGAATTGTGGCTTGGGTTTTAGGTTTTTAAGTTTTGTGCCATTTCCTTTTAACTTATCCCATGCCTAATTGCTTTCGATCAGGTAGACTTACTGGTTGTCAGTTTCCTAATTATACTGGCACTGAGTCCCTTCTTTCTAGACGAGAATCGGAGCAGAGCATCCATTCTAATATTTGACCTTCTACGATTTCTTTCGTTTTTCCATATTTTATATGTAGTATACGGTTTATGACAAGTGTAATTGATGTAATTAATTAAAGTCAGCTATTTTAGGGTAGTTGAGTATTTAACCTCAGAGTAGAGGTTCGTAAATGGAAGATAACGAAAAAACTCCAAGTTTATTTTTGGTCTAGTGACAATAAATCTCATAACGAGATAAAGTTAGCCAGTAGTATAAAAATGAGAGTTCTGGGCCAGTGGAGCCTGTGGAGCTTAAGGCCCTTCCTACCCTACATATATACTACACTTCGTTTACAATGTATACATAAATATGTAAAATTTTGAGGCGCTTGAGAAGTTATAAATTCATCACGCCTTGAAATAATAAAGATAAAAATATAAAGTTACACTAATTAATTAAAATATTAATAATAAAAACAAGTCAACTTACTGCAGAATTGTTGGTGGCAACTTCCTGTCGAAGAGAAAACCAGAAATGTCAAAGAAATCACTTTAAAATAAAAGAAACAAAAAATAGGGCACTGCCCTAATTAATGTTGTAAAAATTATTTTTACTTTTGAAAGTCGTAATAATAATGTAGGGGGTCCTAATAAAAACCAGTTCCAGCCCTCTCCTATTCACATTCTACACACTCATTGATTTAGTTTTTATATACACAATTATCTAAAATTTAAACCCACTTTCAAAAATTTGCTTCGAATTTCTGTCCCACCCCCAAATATTTACCCCCAATTTGTACTATAAAAATAGAGGCTCCCATTAGCGGAAACCATTGGCTCAGTTTGTACTCATTACTGCCATTATCTACCACCACCAACATCATATTCATCATCATCATCATCATCATCATCATCATCATCATCACAATCATCAGTCATCACCAGCATCATATAGTAAGTTTCATATCTTTGTATCGTATGCTCCAAATTTAAATTCAATTCATGTTTACAGCTGCACTTAAGACTTGCCTTGCGATGCTGAGTCTGGCATCGAGCTGTTAAATTTTGTATTTCTAATGTGTCATTTTAATGTGCTACACTTTAAACTATATAAAATTGATAATAAACATATAATTTATAATACGCTTCTATTTTAGATAACACGCCAGTGCATTCGAGGTAATAACCTGAAGAATATTGGAGAAACAGATCTTTCCACTCAAGGAACACCAATTTTGGTAAGTGGTGCATAGATTATATATGCCAAGAGTACATTATAGTATCTAAATCCCAAAGATTCTCCAATTAGGTGCCTAGATCCTAGGTTTAAGCCCTAACCAACTACTAAGAATATTTATTTTCTTTATTATATACAATCGTATGAAACAATTACAATACAAGTTTGAAAAATCAAATATGAGACAATACAGAGACCAAATTTTTGACATTTTCATCATTTTGTGCACAACCCAAACCAAAAAGCTTTAAAATTGCTTAAAAGTCCCACAACCCTAACACCGCCACAACAAAAAAGCAACGACATATAGACCACACGCACTACTATCAATACACTGCAAAGCAATACAATTATATATACAATGAGTCAGATTGAGTCCATATAGTTTAGGATTCATTCCATAGGAGCAAAAGAATTCCGTTTGTCCATTGATAGGGACATAGATTGCCACCCAGTGCTGCTCGGGATGGGAGGAGGGAGCCGCATTAACCACCAAACCACCAGGACCATCAACCACCAATTCATCCTTCGCAAATACACCTTTGTAGTTAGGAACCCCTTGCAACAACTGCTCAATCTCGAGAGTATTCGTCAGGCCTTGTAGTCCATCAACAGCTCACGAGACCTTGTTATTTCAATGACACTTTCAAATTCTCCATAGACTATAACATTAATCGTTTGCACCAGATTGCTTGCAAACTGCAGACTCAGTCGTAGGTTTTCTTGTCTATTCAGCTCCAAGTGGTGAGAAGTATTTCCGCAGCCGTCAGGTGTTAGATCAAAGCAGAACATGGCATATCCACTCTGAAAATTTGGATAGCTTATATCTGTTCCAGAGTCAGAATAGGACTTGTTCTTCACATTGAATAGGTTTGCATAAACTCTGATCATCCGTTTGTCACTTAGTTTCATAGGACAGCCAGCCACCGGTTCTCCATCAATAGTTAACTCCAAATTGTCCAGATCAAATGGTTGAAAGTTAAACGGGTTGTTGCTATAACGGCCATTCATAGCGTTATTCGTAATCATTGCAAACACCAGTTTCTTTGGTATGTGTCCAGCGAAGAAATTGTCTCGTGAAGCAGATCGAGTGTTGAATGGAACTGTAAGCACTTCAATCTCGGTTCTGTTAACAGGATATAGAGCATTCCCGAGAGATAGTGCCTTTTCATGAGCCAGTGATACGCTTGGAGCAATCTGCACATGTCGAACCCACAGAATTGCTTCACTGATTTCAATCTTAAACTTCTGAGTCACATCCTCTCCAGACATTAAACAAAAGTCTGGGGAACTTCTTATCAGCTTGATTCGAATAGGCACATTACTCAATAGATACTTGTCTTGAAAGAACAGATCTACATGAAGAGATCCATACAGTTCAAACAGCCTACTACCTGCTGTCCGTACCCAACGCTTTGCCAGTCCAGTATTACTCGCAGATGCTGCTGCATTCACATCTTCCATTTCTGTATCTTTATAGTATAAGATTGTGCTTAGCTGACTTCCTTTAGCATCACTACCAAAGTTTAGCAGAATCTCAAATACCGCCTTGCTTCCTGTACTTTGAGTGATCATTCTATTACAAACATGGACATCCACCTTGGAAAAAAGTGCGTGTAATAGCATATTAACTGGTGCTACTTTTACATCATTAGCAAACGCATTTCCACCAGCTAGTACAATCTTGGCTGCAGTATAGAGCCTCGTATCAGTCAGATGTGTATAATGAGGAGATGGCTTTATGTCAAACTCTATTGGTCCGCCATCAGTTGTATTTGCCAAGGGATAGTAGGGCACATAGTTGCTCTTCTCCTGACTTGTCTGAGTACCTGGCAGCTTGAAGAGATCCAACTGTGTGGAGACGCAAGGACAGGATCGCTCATGAATCAGAGCCATTAGTGAATATGTCTTGATGTCGTTGTCTTTTTGCCCCTTTTATACCTTTTCGAGGTGTAGGTCTTTTACCCATAAACTTGTCCACTACTTTGTGTCCAAGCCTGCGACCAGCTTGTTTTCCTCTAGCTTCCAATGACTCCAGTGGATCTTCACCTTTTACAATATCGTGAGCAACATTCACTCCAGTTCTCAGCGCTTCTTGACCGATTGCTTTAGCACCAGACCTTAACAGAGGAAGAAGGGTGAAGAAGGGTACCACGCCTCTAAATAAGCTACCAAGCAGACCACCCAACCCATGTCCTTGTTGAATTGATGGTCCCGAAAGGTATGAAAGATTGCCAGATGCCTGGTTTGCATAATAGTCATTCATTATCTGTTGATCGTGAGGATACATTATGATGCCAGCAGCTTTGGTCTAATATGAAGTTTCAAGATTAAAGGACTGCTGCTAAGAAATGGAAACGGCAAACCACTTGATGTTCTGATTTGGATATGGACGACATCAACCGATGACTTGGCCATGTCCAGATAGTAGGGCATTATATACTTTTCAGAAATAGTTATTCCAGGAGTATTGGTTGAGGTATTTACCACTCGAAGCAACGGTGCCATGGCATCTCCAACTCTCTGATGGTCAACCAAGTCAGAGTAAACGAACATACTATTTTGCACACTCCCAAAGTTAGGAGGAAAGTCAGCGCAGGTTGATTCAGAGTAGAAATGGAAATAATTCGATCCAGAATTGAAACCAAGAATGTAGGATAGTACTGGACTGAGGGATTAAATTTTTTTGGATTATTATATTTGACGCGGTAACGTTTCTTCTCTGGTACCCAGTCAATGTGTACACCCATTTCATCAAATTGTCTCAATTGTTCAACGAGTTCTTCAGCTGATGAATAATGACCAGATCGCACGACAATTTTGCCAATGACCTTGTAGTTTGCCTCTATATTACCATGAAAATATATTGTGGCATCTAATGATTGGAAAGTTAGGAATGAGTTTGGATAAATCAACTCCACTAGAGCCACTTCATGCTGCCCATGTAAGATTAGCGGTTTAGCCAATTTCACTCTAAAGTTTGCCAACGTGTTATCTGGAAAATGATCCATTGAACTGTTGGATGGTAGAAATAGATACATCACGCTAGATTGACAACGTCTCCTTACTTAACATATAAATTAAACTTTGCTGGATATCCTTGCCACTTGACCAAGTATTCAATACCTTGAGGACCCTTCCTTGTTCGCAAAATGCTTTTCGATTTCCGCCTTATCCTTCGGGTTATACCGACAGGATCTGCCCTTTACTGGACCGTCCTTGCCAGTATCGATGACGTGTTGATCGACTTTAGTTCGGCCCAGGTTACCAGAGCGAGCTCCTACATCGTAAAATTCCACGAGTAGGTCCCGTAGCTTCGCTTTCCCCACATCGTCCAGAACCATAGAGTCGAAGTCAACATTTTTATCAATAAACTGCTGTAGTTCCTCCCACGACGGCATAGGTTGGGTTGTCATCTCATCAGCAGAGTAATGCATATCGTTAAATGCTTGCAGTCCTCGGCCAGACAGAGCAAGTGGCTCTTCTGTACACCATGACCTGTCTGACTGTACGGCACACACGGTGGGGTCCACCCATCGTGGTATATTGGCAACAGGCGCAATGCAATTCACCATTGGAGGGGTACCCCCAGGGTTAAAAGGGGCTAAACGGTCCACTTCCTTCAGGGCATGCTGTAATTCGCATTCCTGAACTTGCGTAGCCGGGTGTGAGACCCAGCTAGTCATCTGCGTTCGGGCTTGAGCGAAGTTCACACCCAGTTCCGTTGCGTAGCGAAAACCCTGACGTTCCGTTATGGTGGTAACTGGCTCGGCTTGACCCAGGGGTAACCCTTTGGGCAAGTGGATCGTCCTATCAAGTGGGTTATAGACTTTAATATAGTTCACCTGAGGTGAAACCTCGAGAACCCCGGGTACCGGGTAAACTTCGAAAATTTCCATCAGGTCCCCTGATGGTTCGAAGACCACGGTTTGGCGCTCTTGGGGGTTCTTCGCTACGTCCACGAAACAGGAAACCGGTACCATAATGTTAGAACGGGGAGGCAACTTCCGCGTTTCTCGCATACAGTAAAACACACTGCAGGACACTGCAATGCTAAACCGGTTAGCCAACGCCTGCAAGTCACCTGGGGTCAGTAGTGGCACCTTCTTCCTTCTTCCTGTCGCACATGAGGACATGTTGATGGGGAAAAACAACCCACTGATGTGCTACTTGGAAATCGTACCCGATGATAAAGTCATGCTGAAGGTGTAAGTGTAATCCACCCCATGGACCTAGAAGGTGATTTTACATTCGCCCAGAATCGCCAAACTTTTGTCCTCGGCGGCTGTGGCTATCTCAGTTGCTTTCGTTAAGTACAGATGTAATTGCCCATTAGTATTCACCTGGTCGAAGAATTGTTTAGACATCAGGCAGATATTCGCTCCTGTATCTAGAAGAGCCAGAGTCTTCAAACCTTTGACCTCAGCTATGACATATAGGCTTTTCTTCACAGCTATTTGGGTGCATTGGGATACGAAAAAGGGGGAGGAGCCGTTAAGGACAGACAACACTGCCCTATTTAAGTGTTTGTCCGTGACGGGAGGGTCCTCGTTAGGTTGTTCGGTTTCCGACTCAACCACGTTCAGTTCCGTACACGAGCGGGTGGGCCTCAGAACAGCTGCTGTCTGTTCCTCCATAAGTGAGAAATCAGGCTCCTCGCAAGATTCCGAATCAAGAACTACGATTTCGTTGGGATCGTTCAGGCGCTCTCCTCTGCGCTTACGCTGCTTTTGAGGAGGGTCTTCGCTCCAAATAGGTTGCTGCGGTTCCCGCAAGCTACACGTTTTCTCCAATTCGAGGATCCTGGCATAGTCCTTCTGGATGAATTCGCCCAGCAGGTCATCGAAATTATCGACGGCTTGGTGCACCTTGTCCACGATGACCTGCATATGCTTGCCCAATTCGTTTACTTGCTCTACTGTAGCTGCGGTCTCGTTTTTGGCCAACTCTACTGTTCGGCATAAGTCGGACCTCTAAATATTCGACTTCCCCTAACAGGGTGTACCTGTTCTGGGTTGGGACGGGAGCCGCCGCCATGTTAGGCTGGACCTTCGCTGGTTTCCGGACTGTGTCCCATGACCCTGCTTTATTCTTACGCAATTTGAGGGGTGGCACCGCGAGCTCTGAACGTTGTTGGCCAACCCCTTTTGCCTGACCCGGGCTCGGGTCTTCATCCGCTGTTCGCCACCCGTCTTCATCCTCGGATACTGGAGGCTGCGGGTGAACATCTACTGCCACCTGAATAGGCCCTGAACCATCGTCCTCTTCGTCAGATGTAAGCTGTGGTTCAGTCAGTTCCCGCCTGGTTGGCCATGGGTTGAGTTGTTTCTCCATTCCTGGGGGTGAAGCTCGGGTAACCACTATGGCTGGTGGGTCGCCCGCCAATCGGGGTGGGTCGTCTGTATCCGAAGATTCCGACACTGCCTGCCAGTCATCGCCGTCCCTAACTCGAGGTCGCCTCCGAGTAGGTCGCTTACCGGTGACCCCAGGTACCTGGGTGTCCCCAGTGCTTACAGCTGAAAGCCCCTGGTTGTCCCCAGTGCTTACAGCTGGAAGCCCATTTACAGGGTCCTGGCCTCCCCAGGGCTTACGCGATCAGCCCCAGACACCGGTTCTGGAGGGGTCGTGCGTATTAGCAGGCGGTGCAGTGGCGTAATAACCCGAATTGGATCCGTTTGGACTTCGACGGAGGTAGAGCTTTTTCTTGTCGGCGGGGTGCCGCCTGATTCGCCTCTGATTGAGCCGCCTGCCGCATTCGCATCTTGCGCTGCCATCGCTTGCTTCACAATCGGAAGTTGGTCCCACTGGGTATCAGGGACCTTCTTCCACCGCTTCAGATACGTCACGTTATACCTAGCAGCCGTAGAACCGCCATCACCAAAAGGATTCACATCCCGACGTCAACGGTTCCAAAATTTATAGGGTCGCTGATTACCATAGCCGTCGTAATAGATATCCCCTCCGTCCGGGTAACCGCCGTTGTCCATAATCACATGATGAGGAGGAAACCATTCTGCCCTTTTGCTTGCAAGATTTGCACTTGCAATCGGGAGGGGGTATAGGTTGTGGGTGACGTTTAATCCCCCGTGAAGTTGGGGTAAATTCCATATGGGGGATCGGGTTGACTTCCGAGGTTTCTCGTTGTCCGCCAAGTCACTATCTGAATCACTACTCCAAAAACCACCACGATTATAATAGGGCTCTTCGTCAGTAGAGGCAAGAGTTAATAATAGCTAGAGTACGACACCGTACCCTTGCTAGTGTAATTGGCCTGTGATATGCTCGGAACATTAAGGCCGAAATCTCGGGGGGGGGTCACGGTTAACACTGTTAACCATGTGTTTATATGCGGTTGAACTAAAATGAATCTGATTGGCTAACCCCCTACCTAATATCAAAATTACGTGTATAAGGTGACCCCCCGAGATCTCGGGGGGGGGGCTCAGCTTAACGTTGTTAAGCGTGTGTTTATATGCGTTTGAACTGAAATGCATTTGATTGGTTACTTAGCTATCGTAATCCTCACCAGTGCATTTCAATAGCAGCAGCTAAGCAGCCAATCAAATGCATTTCAGTTCAAACGCATATAAACACACGCTTAATAACGTTAAGCTGAGCCCCCCCCCGAGATCTCAGGGGGGTCACCTTATACACGTAATTTTGACATAAGGTAGGGGATTAGCCAATCAGGTTCATTTTAGTTTAAACGCATATAAACACGTGGTTAACTGTGTTAGCCGGCACCCCCCCCCCCCCCCCCCCGAGATTTCGGCCTTAATATGCCGAGCATCTGACAGGCCAATTACACTAGGAAGAGTCCCGTGTCATACTCTTCCTATCATCTACTCTTGGTAGAGGTTACGGTAGTATTAAAAGACTGGATTGACATCACTACGTTACCAGAAGGGGCAGCTGGGACGGGACACGGGTTCGGGTCTACTGCCCGCGCCCCGGATTCTCGTTTCCCTGGGGTGGGAAACCATGATAGCGCAAGGGTCCAATGATACCACGCCCCCATCGGCGAGGTCGTGGCGGTTGCTGGTCCTGGTTACCATGTCCCTGCACTTGAGGGTTACCCTAAGTGCGCTGTCGTGGAACCTGTTGAGGGCCCGGTCCCTGCTGTCTCAGAGCTCGTAGGTGCTCCGGGCACTGACGTTGTCCATGTCCTATTTGGTGGCAAGTACAGCACCGATTGGAATCCCCTTGGGCTTCCTGCCTTTGTCCAGGTTGTCGCTCATTGGGGTGAGCCTGTGGACCTGGTCGTTGATATTGGGACGGAACGCGGCCCTGGTTCACAGCGCAGCATTCCTGGGTCCCCGCTTGGGTTGCATAGGCTACTGCTGGCTGTTCCTTTTCCATTTCGCCCTGGACTGTTTCCACTATATGCAATGCCCTCGTGATCAAATCGTTTTCCCGGACATGTGGCCAAAACTGGACTTCGGCCAAGGAAGCCGCTAGCCTGGCTCGCAGCTCTGGTCGAAGCCCACGTCGAAACTGGGCAACCAGTTTCTTTTCCCTGTCCATGACCGGTTCGTGGGGGAATGCCTTCACGGTCAAAACGCGTAAGGCAGCTACGAAATCGTGCGCCTGTTCGTTGGTCTGCTGGTAACGTCCATAGAACTGCTCCGCGTATTGTTCCGTTGTGACAGGAAGTGGTTCATATAGCTGCCGCAACAGAGCCACCAAGCTGTCGAAATTATCCGGGGGGCAAGGGCTCATTGCCTCCTCAACCTTCTCATCAAGCAGGTCCGCAGGATCCTGTACTTGAAGGTTGAGGGAACCTCATAAACCTTCACCGTAGCCTCGAAATTAGCTAGCCAACTGGAAAGCTTTATGCTGCTTTTCGGTCCCTGGAAGGGTTTCATTCCCTTGAACCCTTTTAGATGTTCTCCCAGTTGCTTGACCGTGCCGTAAGAAACAGTGGGTTCCGCCGGTGGCAGAGGCTGGACAGGTTGGGTCGGTCCAGATGGTTCCAATCTGGACTACGAAGGCGTATGATTCTGCTGTGGGTATTGTCCCGAAGTCGCCAACCGCCGTACTGGTGGGGGAGGAGTGGGTTCCCTCGGAGGGGCCCGCCGTCGTGCTGGTTCCGCAGGCGGATTAGGTTGGGCTGGGGGTAGGGATTCCCAAGGATCGTCCAAGTCAATAAGTGGGGCCTCTTCTGGTTGCCTCTGTGGTCGTGGAGGCGGAGCGTTGCCGGTACTAAACGTACGGTTAGTCCGTCGTCTACCCGTCTGATAAGGAGGAGGCCCAGCACCTGGGTCATCCCGTGAGGTTGGCCAAAGTGCCAACATTTCCCTGCAAACCATTGGAAAATTTTCCTCCAGTGCCTGCCACGTGACTGCCGGGAGTTCCGCCAGCCACTGAGTAAGCAGATCCCTGATGGCGTAGTATTCCGGCTCTGTAAACAGCCTCAGATGGACTGGTTGCACCATGTCCTGCAGTGGGTTGGCACTCCGAGCGGGTACCGCCGGTGGATTAGTCAAGGGAACCACCCATTTGTCCACTGGCCCCCGGCTTTGCGGGCCTCTTTCTCTTTGGACCCTCCTTTTGCTCCTTCCTGGTTAGCTGTTGGACTAATCAGGTTGATCTGCACCGTGCTTCTATGAGTTCGTCGCGGGGGGGTAGTCGGTTCCGGGTCCCGGCGAACCGGCTTGTCCATGAAAGATGTCCCTTCGTCATCCCAAAGCAGCCCACCAGCTGGGGACTGAGACCAATGTTGGCTTTGGCGCCTTCGAAGAAGGCTACTATCCGATCCCAGTCGAGGCCGTTGATATTCCTGTTGTATGCCCTGTTCTATATCATCTACAATTTGCTTCAGCCCTCGCCAGTCGGAGAATTCAGAAAGCGGGGGCGGTCCTCGGTTTTGCTGGTACAGATGGCTTGCCAGTCCATGTCCAATATGCAGTAGCTGGGCTTTCAAAGCTTCCAACTGCTCCTTAGTCTGTGCCTCCAGGTTACCTAGAGGAACAGGTTCCTGCGGTCCCCCTTGGGACTCCGTCCCGGCTCCGATTTCATCTTGTGACGACGACGGCTCCATTGCCTTGGAGGTTTCCTCCTCTTCTTTCTCCGCGCCAGGTGGTTTGGGGTCCTTTGATCTGGTAACAGGGGGTCGGTAGCCGCCTGGATTCACGGCAGGGCCTTGGCTTGACGCTCCTCTACCAGCACTGGTGGTCGACACCACGCGGGTTCGCCTGATTTCTGCAGACGACGTTCCCTTTTTGGTAAGGTCCTCAGAATTTTCGGTCGGTTTTGGCATATTGAGGAATGTTTGAGATCAATAGAGACAAGGGCAGAATATATACGTATACAAAGGGAGGAGTACCTTACGTCAAGTAATGATACGGGTCTCTAAAAGAAATTTTTACAATTAAACCTAAAAATAAGGGGGTTAGCAAATTATACAAACAAAATTCAAGCAAGATTAAAATGATTCCTAACAAATAGTAATAAAATGATTGGTTAAAAGGGTACTATCACTAGCAAATTATGCAGAAAAAATACAAGACCTGATTAGAAAAAATAAACTGCGCAAAAGGGCGCCACAAAGTACAGAGAAACACACAAAATACCGCACAGAGGTACTAGAAGAATACGTTTATTGGGTCAAAGCGTAGACGCAATAAACCCACATAAAATACACAGCAATCGTAAAAGCACAAATGTACCCCAACAATAGTACAAATATAGTCCCAGAAAATCACAGCATACGCACAAAAAAATCACAGAAATTAGTCCCTACAATACGTACAAACACACAGGAAAACTGGCAGAAAAGCGAGAAAAATTTTAAGAAAAATAGTCGAGAGGTCGGGACTGGCAGCCTAATGTAATGCTAGTAGATTGGTAACCGACTACTAAGCACTACGGGATGGGTACTGCGCACAAGGAAACGGCAGAACCTGAGGAGATGTTGTTCCAGTCGACCTGTGAATAACAACCTCGCCTAACTTCTGGAACAACTGTGACCCTAACTCAGAAAAACACACCAGATAATATCACAAAGTTACGCTCAGAAACTAATCTAAGACTGCCAGGTTTTCTATCTACCTAACTACCTACCGAACAATAAATGCTACACCCAAATCTACAAATAGTTGGAGACCAGATTTAATATTATTTTTAACCTAACTAGAGCAAAATTTACAAAACCAGGAATAGACGGGGGAAAATTCCAAATACAAATAGAAATCCAAATGAATACAAAGAATGGTCACGTCACAAAAATACTGATTTACCAACACGGAGAACATAGCAGAAGAACAGACATCCATGAAATTTTCATTAATAGTTTAATAGCAGAAATCATATAAATACTATAAAGAGGGGATGATTTGGCCGGAACGACCTAAATCAGGGGACAGTTAGATATAGTAGTAAGGGGAAATCTGGATCATACAGAGAGTAGACAGTAAAGACAAACAAAGACGCCAGTGATCCTAGTGAAACGGGGCCAGCAATAAAGAAACACTGATCAGGGGGGGGGGGGGGGAAAATGTGAAAGTACGTATATGCGGGCTCAATTGTGAAACCGACTATTCACGATGAAAGAAAACCTTAAAACTGACTACTTTTCATTCTTGCGTCAGACCACCCCCTTCAGTAGCCAATCGGAAGCAAGTATTGATTTTTAAGAGAAGCCTGGAAAGTTTTGATTGGATAAAGGTTCCTACCTAGTTTTGTTAGAGGGCAGAGTTGGTGCAGGGGTGTGGATGGACATTTACTTCGTTTTTGATGGTTTGATTTTCAGTCCCACACTTTCAGCAACTCGGGAAAGTCGATCAAGCAGATGTTGCATTGATATGGGGTCGGGTTGAAGCAGAGCGATGTCGTCGGCATAACCTAGATCGGCTACAATTAGGTTATCACCGACCAATACACCGTCTGAGCTATCGTCAATGGTTTTGGCAAGGACCCAGTCCAATACGAGGTTGAACAGAAAAGGGGACAGAATACAACCCTGGCGAACTCCTGTGCAGACTGCGAATTCCGGCGATAATCCATCCTGAGTTCGCAGTTCGCACACAGGAAGATGATTCAGAATAAAGGTCCATCAGGATGGCAAAGAAAGATCGAGGCAAACCGCATATGCGTAGGATGTCCCACATAGATTGCTGGTGGACAGTATCAAATTCAACAAAACATACTTTGGTGGGTTTCCCGTGTCTGATCCGCCGCTCCATGATTTGGCGCAAAGCAAATATCTGGTCAGTGCAACCCCTTCCTCGCCGAAATCCTCCTTGACGTTCACGTAGAGTAGATTCGTACAGATCCAACACCCGCATTCGTATGATTGCAGTTTCAACTTTTCCGGCTATCGAAAGAAGGCTTATACCGCGGTAGTTGGAGCAGTCAGCCCTGCTTCCTTTTTTAATAACAGGAACAATGATTGCTTTCTTCATTTCAGCAGGAACTTTTTGATTGCGCCAAATAAGATTAATTAGGTGACACAATACGTTTAGCGACTGCTCATCGAGAGCTTTCAAAGCCTCCGCCGGTATGCCGCATGCGCCTGGTGCTTTCCGGACTTTGAGACAAGCAACGGCATTTTTCACCTCTTCGAGTGAAGGGATGGATTGATCAAAAAGCGGATTTTCGGTTATTTCATTCTCCTCGTCAACACCAGCGAGAGATGCAGGGATTGGGCGATTGAGGAGTTCCCTGAAATATTCGGCCCATTGCTGTGAGCGTTGGCAGCGGTCGGTTATGCTTGCGCCATGTGCATCTAGGATAGTAGATGGCAGTGTAGATCGGGTACGGCCAGCCATTTCGTTGGCGATGCGGAAAAGTGAACGGTTGTCTCCGCGGTTAGCAGCGCTTTGGAGGTCGGCTGCGCGTTCATCCCACCAAGTGTTGCAGTCCCTTCGAAGACTACGTTGGATTTCTCTGTGCAGGAAGTTTCGAGTGCGCTTGTCGGATTCCCTTTTTCGCCTACCTCGAATTTCCAGGATGCGAGCAGAAATCCATGGTCGCGTTTGTTTTCGGAGTTTATGACAGCTCGAATTCAGAGCGGATGTTATCGTCGTTTTGAAGCTTGACCACACCTCCTCAAGATTGTCATTTTCGAGCAGATTAAGGGCATTAAACCGGTTACTCAGCTCCAGGTGGAAAAGATTACGACCGCGGGTAGTCAGTAAGCTAGATAGTTCAGGAGCTGGAGCCCGGGGTGCGCTACGTCTAATCTTCAGATGCAGTCGTAGTTTGGCTACAACCAGTTTATGATCAGACAATACGTCAGCTCTATAATTTACCTGGACGTCTTCGACCATGGAGCGGTAACGGCTACACACGAGGACATGTGTAATGGAAAAGGCAAAGGGTGCTTCCACTGGAGTAAGAATTTTAAGTGCTTTGAGGTCGCTACAAAATCAGGATTGCAAGCCGCACATACCTGACAGCATTCCACAAAACGAGAAACATCCCGGGACAAAGTCTCCCAAAAATATCTGGCGGCGACGATTCCCAACATTTTCATTTTTCCCACATGACAACCTCCCAAAAAATCATTATGACATTCTTTAAGTACATGGCTGGACGACATTCTTGAGGAACAACAATAATTTGATAGTATCTGGGATAGGCTGCCCTTTTTATCTGTCTGTATCCGGTATAGCATGCCATTCTCAAACACAAATTTTGAAGCTGATCCCGTACGTACGAAGCCAATTGCAAATCCTTTGGCAATTTATCATTTTCAAGAAACTCAATCATAGCAGATGTAAAAGGATCGGTACGTAGGGCCTCCGCCCAAATTTCCTGAGCTGCAACGAGCTGCGGAGGGAGATGCGGACCATCATCAGGACACTCGGTATCAAACACATCGTCCAACACGGCAAATAAAAATTCAGGAATTTTTTTTGGATATTCAGCAAAAACCCCAGCAATAGCGGGTGGATTCCGTGACAAAGCATCGGCTGCCCCATTTACTGAACCAGGTTTTTGAATGACACGAAAACGAAATTGCTCAATAAAAGCACGCCAGCGGGCGACTCTGCCCTCAGCCGACTTCGGCTTTGCGTGATCCCCAAAATGTACTCGAGGGCTTGATGGTCCGTGATTACATCAAACTTGTGCAAAATCAAATAATGTTGGAAGTAAGAAATTCCAAAGAAAATTGCAAGGGCCTCCAATTCAGTGACCGTATAGTTCTTTTCGGAAGCATGGAGAGCCCTGGCCGCGTACGCAACGGGATGAAACTTTTCCAAATTATCCTGCTGTTGGAGAATGGCCGCTATACCCTGATAACTAGCGTCAGTGACTAAAGTAAACGGCTTAGTAAAACCAGGATAAATCAGAACCGGAGCTGTGACCAATTTTTCTTTCAGAGTTTCAAAAGCAACTTGGCAAGCAAAATCCCCAAGCAAATTCAACATCTTTTTCCAAAAGACGAGTCAATGGATTCGCAATTTTCGAAAAATTTGGAACAAATCTTCGATAGTAACCCGCCAGACCCAGAAAACTTTGAGCCGTCCTTAACTGATTGAGGGACGGGAAATTGACCGAACCACCGAATTTTATCAGGATCCGTTGCTATGCCAAATTCAGACAAAATATGGCCCAAAAATGCCATTTGTTTTCGTGCAAATTCACATTTTGACAATTTGAAGAACGTGCTCTCTTTGACAACGTTGAAAAATATCTAGCAACCGCTGCAAATGGTGAATTCAGTCGGGCTAGTAACCAATATATCATCAATATAAACAATGAAGCCTTCCATGATCCGATCAATTATCCGCTGGAATGTACTGGGGCCATTACACAGCCCAAAACGGCATAACCTTGAATTCATTACCAACCAGAATGAGTAATAAAAGCCGTTTTTCCCGATCTTGCGGATAGACTGGAATTTGATGGAAACCTGAGGCCAAGTCAAGCTTGAGAAAATACAATGGCCCAAAATCAATTCGAACAAACCGTCAATTCGAGGTAGTGGATAGCAATCCTTTTTAGTGACGGCATTCAATTTTCGATAATCGACACGAGAGCCGCCAAATCCCCATCTTTCTTAGCCACTAAAATTATTGGGGAGGCCCAAGGTGACCGACAGGGCTGTATAAGGCCCTGTTCCAGCCAAGCGGATAATTTCTCGTCAATGATTTTCTTCTTCCGGATTAACTTTATAGGCCCGAGCGCGAATAGGCCGTTTGCCTGGTTCGATTTCGATGTAATGGACAATCTATACTGAACGGATTGAACCCACCAGCAGTCCCAAATGTTAGAAAACGTGCAAATCATTAGCCGAAGGCGCCGTTGATTTCTACGAGAGAGGCAACAGTCCTTCAGACTATTTTATCTTAAGAGGAGCATATCGTTTTTCTTAGTCGGCGAAAAGTGCAGTAGCAACGGATTCAGCTGCCGAAAAAAGGTCAACTTCTTCTTCTTCTTCTCTAGAAGGTGGCCACAACTCCCTGTCTTCTCGGGAGTCACTTTCACGTGTCCCGAAATTTTTCAGAAGAAATCGGATATGTAGGGGCTCAAACCCTGGTTCGCCGGGATGAACTTTACGACGAAGAAATTACGAAAAAGTTCTTCGGCTTATCTTGCACCGCTGGAGGAAGTCCATGTCACGGCGATTCCCCCTAGAGAAACCCTTACCGAGGTTGAGACTCATCAGCCCACGTTTCAATGATTTCAGAAAATTCTGGCAGGAACCCATTGGCCACTGCTTAGACTGTCTTTGACTAAAACTCAACCAAATCCACACCAGAAATGAGATATGAGAGGTCAAAATTTTTGATTCCTCTGCATAGTCCTTAGGGGAGTCCAGCCCCCTCTTTAGGGAGAAGGAGAAGGTTCCTGAGGGCTGTAACCCCCTTAGCACAAGAAGTCGCTTCCGGACAGCTTTCCCATATCCGTGAAAAATACCGAAAAATTAGGGGGTCCACCCCTCTTTGATAGAATGTCCCCCTGAACTTGTTCATCATCTCAGTTGAGAACCAGATGATCTTCAAAGAGGAGAATCAAACAAAAATTCTGAAAATGGTGACACCACCCGTGGAGGAGGGGTCCCAAGGTCTGAGTCAACAACAAAAATCATATCTTCAATATACGTATCTAAATTTGCCTGTGCTCTGGTGACGGCCAATGGTTTTTTCTTCAAAAGACGGATCCGTGGCCAGACACTCCTCAGCCGGGCAAATGGACCCGACTTCAGCATGGATTTTGACAAGGCAACTGGACAATTTGCAGGATTTGCCACCAAAATTCGAAAAAATTTTGTTTGAGGTCAATAATCCCCATATGGCAGTACACGATTTACATGAACAAAAGAATCCAATGGTTCAAACGAGGAGTCCCGGTCAGTTCTCAGGAGACCTGGGCCTTTGCCCAGACCTCCGAGGAGGGGGGAACCACGACATCAACATAAAAGGACTGCAGCGGCGGGTTGTCCTTCTTTCGTAGACCATGCTGAACGCAATTGCTCCGGTGTAAGCAGGTCATGGTACA
>JASAND010022358.1:0-24405 GCA_030248195.1 Trissonchulus latispiculum
GGCATGTGGGGGCGGACGTGGACAAGACCTGTGTGGACGTGGACACTGAAAATCTTGTCCACTTCCAACTCTGAGGCAGCAGGCTCCCAATCTCTAAATCATTAGTCCTGTAAGTTTCTGCAGTTATAAAAACTCTGCATCTTGTCAATAAAGAGAGTTAGAAATGGCGATTCAAAGTAGAGTTGTGCCGTTAAGAGACTACACCCGCGGGGTCGGAGCCCCTGCACCTCTACTCCTGGTCCTTACAATACAGCCCCTGGTTCGTGAAAGTCTAAATTCGACATTCTAAAAAAACTTTAGTTAAGATTTTAGTTAAAACTAACTTTAGTTAAGATTTTCAAATTTCTAGTGGAAAAATTTGAGATTGTTCAAGACAATTTAGAAAAAATTTAAAAGGCCTCCGAAGGCCCGGGCACAACTCTAATTCAAATAGTACACACACCAGGATACCACCACTTGTCTGTTAACTGTACATACTTGCCAAATGTAACGGAAGGGTTAGTGAAACCAAACCGCCTGCATACCATGTGAACAAATTTTAGTTTAGTTGCTCTCTGCAAAGTTATAGATTTCAGAATTAACAGCAAGCAGACGCGCGTATGTAAGTGACTGGATTCGTCTGCGAGCTCGAATTAGCTACAAAGGGATTTTAAACTACTAAAACAGTATCTTCATCTTGCATTCGGACGCGTCGACATGTTTGAGGGTACACAACCAGAAAAATAAAAACGATAGCCTAGTACATATCACACACAATAAACTAACTTAGCCAACTTAAAACTAGAACTCTCTTCCTTTATTTCATTGCTATAGAGACAAAGCACTGGTGACCCATTGAGAAAGACTAAAACAGAACAGTCTGGTCAGGTACAAGTTAATTAAAAATATCCAAAATCCACAGAATTACCATACTTCAGCAAATATCACACAAGATAATGCACCGTAATCCTGCTTACGTAAGCTATTACATACGCTGATTACATTTGATACACTTTAATCAATCCATCAGGTCAGATTGAATTGCCCCAAAACAATCCAGGAACAGGGTCGGATATCCAGGGCACGGACCATGGCAAATTGACAACAATTAGGCAAAACTATGACACAAAGTAGGGGTACACCGAGGCCGGAGCTTGCTTCTGATTCGGTCAGGACCTAGCGAGGGCCTAATTCAGTACCCGGTACAAGAAAATTAGAGTCAGAGAATCGTTCAAATGCCTAAATTTGCAGATTTTAATCAAAATTGCGTTTTGCTTTATGGTGGGTTTTATTGCGGTTTTAGTTCAAATAAGTGATCAGCTTCTACTTCTACCAATTTCTGTTGAGAAAACTTGCAAAATTAACAGTAAAACACAGCAATAGAGTTCTGAAAATTTAGATGAGTTCAGTCAGGCCCAGTTCGGGCCGAGGCCGAGACTACGCCCCGCAGCATCCCTAGACGAAACACTAGAAACAGTAGACAAACAAATTGCAACAACAGCAAATGGATGTACAGCGATAAGTGCAACTCAAGGATACACAGAAGCTACGAAGTATACCTTTGTGTGGTGGCGCAAATTCCGATTCTATGACAATCACCAATCTAATATAATAAGAACATCTCTATATTTTTAATTTCAAATTCAACATCTCACATCATCACGGAACTTTTATTTGTATTTATGTGGTCGTCTGTAAGAATTAAAAGTAGAAACCGTATAGAGTATAAACAAAGCGAAAATTGTAGAGTATCTAATACTTCGTTCATATAAAATGTAAGCGCAGGCGGCAAGCCAATAAATATACACAGTCCCGTAACTACAACATTGCAAAAGCATTTCGCAATATACTGTACATAATTGCCAGAAATCTACAGTTACAATGATACAGTAGTAGACGTACCCGTAGCCACTAAACAAGGGTTTCATTAAGTACTAAACTTTAACTAGGAAAACTAGCAAACATTCAATTATCTTTCATTTCTCTCGTATAAATCATATTTGATTTACCTTATTTCTGACACAAATATCAATCATATTAATTATCTACTACGCTCTGTCGAAGCAAAGCGATAGCTACCAAATTTGGCAACCGCCAAACAGTTGGCAAGACGGCAGCCACAAAAGTTAACTTTAAAACCCAAAGACGCACCACACAAATGCAGAAAACCAGTTTTTTTGGAAGTCTGTGCAGCTGGTTGCGACACAAAAAAACCGCGTCAGCTGCAATCGCACATATACATACCCACATTGTATACAACCTGCATCGTACTAAAGTACTGATTTTAGCAATGTTTATATAATTGTCAAAAAAAGATTGCTTAAAAATGCCAATATCCCTCTCCTGTCTATGATACTAAAAACGAGGAACATGATAAAAATGATTAACCGACTCAAAACTTCTGAAACCATCCAAACGTTGTTTAAGGGGGGGGGGGGCTACGAACGGGTTGGCACGACATCGTCGGAGAGACCTACTTTTCCCCCCAACGTTAGCCAACATATCAAATTAAAAAGTTTAGGGTGGGCAACAATATATCTCATATACACCGTTTTTGGCAGGACGCCAAAGTAGAAATTTTAGTTCGAAAAATGGGATTTTTCAAAAAGTTTTTTTCAGCTCTGGTGGATTAACGGTTTGACCAATTCTGAAACTTTCAGCCATAAATGTTAACTGTTACTAGTGCTAAATGTTAAAAGTATTCCGGCTTTCGAGCGTTGCTTCCTTCTTCAGCTATAACAGCTCAAAGTTTGAAATTTGGCAAAAAGTTGCAAAGTGACCGTGCGCCGTTTTCGATCTAATAAAATTGACAGCCCCTAGCCTACCCCAGCTTTTTACCAAATATTAGGCTCTAATAGGGGCAAACTGTCTGTGAGTTTCAAGGGTTTTGGTTTTCTGGTTAGTGTGCTAGCAAAGTTTTTGTTAAGAAATAACCCTTATTTTTAGGCCTGAAAAGCTAGCTAAGCGCAGTAAAAATGGGATCAAAATATTTTTTGTCTCCGATTTTGCCGAAAAGGTCCTTATAGGGGTTATTTGGCCTGCTGAATTCGAATATCAAATCCGTTTTTCGATATGACGCTTTCTTCGTTCAGTATGCGCTTACAACTGTCTTAGAGCTTTTTGGAGCGATCGCCATGCATACTTTGAGAAATCAATCTAGCATTTCTAAACATTGGTGCGAGGTTTAGTGACCTAGCTATCGGTACATCCTGGTATACTCACTGGCCTGTAATGTGCAAAGTTTCAGCCGATTCTGCCACAGTATTTTGGAGTAATTGGCTCACATCTTCGAAATGGCACCAAATAACAGCACCAAATATCGATAATATAATCCTGCACTGCGAACGCAGGGATTAACGAAATCACGTCGTTTATACCAAAGTTAAGACAGATACTTAGAGTATTAATTGCAGCAAAGTTTGGCTCATTTGGTAAAGCACAGCTCATTAGAAGTTAGTTAACCTCCACCCGTATAGACCTACAACACCCAATTTTTCGAACTTTGATGGTATAGCACAGAAAAGTAGGCAATGGTCTAGAGATTATTTTACACGATATCAAAGCACTATATGTCAGAACTAATTCCTGAGATTTTTGGTACCGTGCCTTGCACACAGCGACCAGGGCGAGGCAAAGTTTCTGTACGTGTCATGTCGAGCTTTGGACCGACAACACCAACTTCTGATGGCTCCACAGGACGCTACGCTGCATGGAATTCTTTCAAACTTTAAACTATTTTACACTAAACCTAATACTATTATGTGGCAAAAGACTAGCTAGCTTTTCCAACATCGAACTTTTAGTGAAATTCGTAGCCCCCCCCCTTAATCGGGTACCTGTTACGGTCAAACTGTCAAACGCTGATGTAACCAATCAACAAGCAAATTGCTTTAAATCATTACATACATAATAAATAAGTAGCACAACAGTTATGATTAAAACAATAAGTTTGCACGGTCGTTTGTGAAAGATCGAAATTAAGTTGGGAAATTAAAATAAAACAAAAACTGTAATCAGAACGTTTCACCACGAAGTCTTGCGTTGAAATTCTGTTTTGTGAAACTATGACAGTTTCAACCGACTAAAACCAGTTTTTCCATTAGCTTTTAATTTTCGAAAGTAAGGGAATTTTTCATTATGTATTTTCAAGAGCTGAAAAATATTTAGTCGGAAATCTGGAATCGAACCATGGTCATCTTCGACTGTAAGTGAGAATGATTATCCTTACATCAAAATAATGCAGTAAGCAGAAGTGTCCTGCCTATAACCGATAATGTTTTGTAGTTGCTCCGTCATGCTGACAAGACAAAAAACTGAAAAAATAAGCCAAAGTCCTTAAAAACGATTCTTAATACGCCAAAACCAGCTGATAATAGAAATTTCCGTTCAATGGCAGCCGAAAGAACATATGTACGTTGAAGTTATTTAAAATATGTTCTCTTTCAACGTGGAAACTATAAACATACGCTTGACATATATACTTAAGTTAGTAGCAGCATTTAAATTGTCGACTTTCAAAGGCCTAATTTTCTTCATGCTAAAATCATTATCTATAATACACCACCACTACTGCCTGCCTGAATACTGCACCAACAGCAACAACTGTAACTAATAACAAGTGAGCATGCATGGTACAACAGTAACAAGCAAATGTACAGTACATTAAACCCTGAGAAATAGATTCAGAGATAATGCAGACACAACAGAATAGCACAATAATCCCAATGCGATTTTAAAAGAATCCATCTAACCCTGAATCAATCAATTGATTTGCCTCAGTTCAATCAAAATAATACGTTACGTAGCTAAAACTGACACAGGCGGAACGTAACACTACAACCAACCAAAGTACCTAAGCCTAATGTGACTTAGGAATTTTCATGAGGGCTAAAATAGCGACAGATTCAATTTCGAGAGGAACGCAAGGTATAAATAGATTGCTTTTGTTCTCAGATTCACATTCCAATCGTCTGACATCACAACAAAAGACAAATCAGAATAGACCAAGTTAAGAGCTAAACGACTAGTAGCAAACACAAAACAGACATTATAAATGGCCAAAAAAGTGAAAACTGAAAAACCTGAAGTCAGAAATTTTGGATGTGAGCAACGTTTAAACTACCACGTGCAATAGAAAGAAAAATTAAGCATGTGAAAAATTGTGAAGTCGACTAACAAGCAGAGTCAAAATATTTTTGTTACATTTGTGAGCAGAAAATTTTCCATTTACTCAAACGAAAGAGTGTATATATTTCTAGTATAGCAACAAGTATATATATATGCACGGTACGCTATAAACACACATATACATCACAATCAAAGCAAAACGGCAAAACTAAACTCGAAGAAGAAGAAGACTAAAGAAAATATACAGAAACAAACTCTAAACTGGCAAACGGACATTCAGTTCAATTTTTAAATAAAATTGCAAAAAAATTAAATTTCAAATACAATGATAGTATATACTCAAATACCATTTGCCAATCATATTATTGTCTAGAAGCACAAGCACAAGTAAAGAATTATATATATATTACAAAAACAGACTGAGCAAACAACAAATAGAACTCTACAAATTACTATTATCATTAAAAGCAACAATGTCAACATTTAACAAGTTATAGGGGGGAAAGTGGGTCTACAAGCAACAAAAGGGAGGAGAGGGGGTCTCAAAGTTCAACAACGAAAGTCAAAATAATCATGGTCTTCTCACAAAACAATAGGTCACTACAGGTGTAAGGTGTAAGCTATGTAAGCTAGGATCAAAAGGCTGCCTTAGGCAACGCATGAGCATTGGGCTCTTCGTTCGACAGTTCGACGTTGAGTCGAGGGACGGCTCGGGACAGGGAGGTACTGTCACGTCGAAGGCGATTGGACAGTTCGGTGGACTCGGAGGCCAGCTTCTGACTCAGTTCAGAGCACTCCTTGTTCAGCCGACCGGACAGCGTCTCATACTCTTCCTGTATCCGTTCCATCACCCATTCCATGGCCTGTCGTCCCTGAAATACATGAAATTTCCAGAAAAAATATGAACAGAAAGTAGGTAGGTGGTAGGCAGAATGGAATAGTCTTGGGGGGAAATTCTGTGGAAAACTTCTGCTTATAGCTAAAGGCTGCCGTCCCAGACCTATCTACACTTCCTTGCTAATTTATGGCTGCATAATTACCTGCAAAATGACGGCTTGGTTTCTTACTACACTCTTTTCTAAAAGTTTTCCATCTGCTTTCATTTTTAATAATACAGATTATTTTCGTCTTTACTACACCCGTTGCACAAATTTCGCACCCATAACAGTTTCTATCAGAATTTGAATTTCAAAAAATGTCTGTCACAAACAAAATTTCATTAATGATTTCAATAATTTTGTCAATATTTTCTGCTTGTAGCCCCTTGTGGCTAATTCCACGTGCTTCGACTTCAGAAAAAACTAGTGTAGAAACTACCAGAAAAATAATGTGCACATGTAACAATGTGGTAAAAACATAACTTACGTAATTATATCAAATTCGCTCATCTAAGAAAATCACAAATTCTCAAAAAAAGTTTGGAACCAAAAATTCCAGTCACGAACAATACCTGCATAATTTTTTAAACACTTTGCGAACATAACTCCCTCACCTTTTGAGGTTCTCCTGTACGCAAGTATACGTAATATGTATTGTAAGCATAATTTATCACAATGACCAATACAACAACAGGAAGATCAACCAGCCCCCGCGTACCTTAGCAGCATTTGAGCTCATAACAGAAGCCATCAGATTTTCCATATAGTCAATCAAAGGCACACCTCGAACCCGGATCGTAGCCGATTGCTCCAGCAAAGTTCTGAAACACGCACAAATATTATATAAATAAGGACACTAGCAGAAACCAAACCGAAAGATATAAGTATTATTGATATACGACTTATTGGCTAGGGTTGACGCAATAAATGTCATGTAACTCCTGTAAAGCTTGATGCGATGTAATGGAAGTTCAATTGACACAGCGTTCGCCTAGATCCCGTAAACCCGTAGGTAAGAGCTCCAACGGCGTTTCAAACTTTTGTGAACGTGTCAACGTGTCAAAATTTTTTTACTTAAAATCTTAAAATAAGCACTTACGTCAAGAGAGAGCAAACCTGGTCAGGGGACAAGGCAGCTGCCCCCCCGCCGCCGCAATTTGACGAATAAAATTCAAGCACTAAGTTAGAAAATTGCGCAAAATTAATCAGCGCGCATTTTCTGCTTTTTAGTAGCATATTGTTGTATGAAGAAAAGGTTTGACGCACAATACGAATTCAAATTTTCCTGTAAAATCTATTTTTGTCGGAAAATTGCTACATACTATTCCTAAACAGCTTTCGACTTCTCAAAATGAAGCGTATTAATAGTTCAACAAATGTGTTTTATTGCAAAATCTGAAATTCTTCGACGTCATGGGGCTTCGCCCGCCCACACCCCCACCCTAACGATATCTTGGATGCGCCAGAGACTGAAAGTAGTATGGATGGCTAAATTATAAATTTTAGCAGACAAAATAAACCAGACACAGCTCTAATAAATAATTTCATGTTTATTGACGCGGAAGGGAAAAGGAGACAAAGATGACATTATACTATTATTATATACTTTTATTATTAATTTATTATTATACTTTTATTATCTATTTATTATTATACTTTTATCTACAATACATAGTCCACAAGTAATAATACACAACACAGGGTAGTCTCGCATACTTCTCCTTGTCCTCCGGATGAGGTCGATAGACCAGCTTTTCGTCAACGGAAATGAAGTTGGTGCAGTTCAGCTGAAATAAAATCAAAACGAAAGATTTGATTAAAATCCTACATTTGAGCAAGGAGAGGGTTGCGGAGAAGCTGTGAGAATCATAGTCAGTTTTGAGTCAGGTGTGCCGGTGTGATTAAAATTCCATATTGATGACGATTTGACTGATGACCGATTTAAGGTGGTGATTCCTTTTGGAGACATCAATTTTGAACCCTTATTACTCATTCATTACTTGGAGTTAAGAAGCCATTTTTATATCAGAATGGAGCTTAACATTTTCTCTTTCTAATGAATGCAATGAAACTAACTTCAGTCTTTGGAAACTATTTTCCTGGATTTTCGAAGTTCTATAATTTTCCAGATTTTTTGCAGACTAAAGTAAATTTTTTGTGAGTCATCGGCTACATCATTCGATTCCACTATCAAATAGCTGGGGACCCTTTTTTAATTATCATGAAATCACTCTTCGTTGCGAAGAAATAAGGCATAAAATGTTTGCGCAACCTGGATTTTGCCTACTTTTCGCAACTTTAGCAAGCGGACACTTTAGCTAGAAAGCAGCAATCGGGGCAACTAAAAAAGGGTCCCAGGGTATTTTTGTGTAAACCATGTCTAGTAAGTGGCAACCCCCTACCTTGTATAGTAAATGCTCCACAATCGCTGGAAAAATTTTGGTCATGTTTTTTCAAAAACTACATTTTTTATGATAGCAGCTAACGGGATAGGAGTTGGAAGATCATCATGCCTCGGACAATCGGCCTCGACGAGACCTTCAAATTGATACCCTTAGTTTAATTTTACGGCTTGCGTAGCTCAAGATATCGTGGATTATTTGATTGCTGCAAACATTACAAATTTTCAACGCCAAAATAAGAAAATCGGCTATATCTCACACTAGAGAAGAGCTAGAAAGTTGCTTCCAAAAGCAAAAATGTAGAGCTCAACGAGATCTTTCAAATGAGTGTAGTCATAGCTATGGAGTTGCTGCTCAACTGTCAGAAATTGGCGAAAACCGTCCTTAACGGAAATCTCGAAATTTTGAAGCGGGATTGCGCGGAGGGTGTTAGAACACCAAATGAACTTATTTTGGAAAGTTTGATCAAATTTCATCTTGGTTTGAGCCGTCAACCAGCAATATGTGCCCAAAAGGAATCACCACCTTAACAGATAGGTTTGCACATGAGTAAGAAGTCTACATACACGACAAGATGGAGCATAAAAAAAGAAAAAGACCAGAAGACACCTTTCCATGAACCAGCATATAAACAAAAAAGGCCAAGCAGCATCATACATTATCTAGAATTAAATTTAATCAAAAACAATCTGGCATAATTTTGAAAGCCCCCCCTCTCCACCTTTAAAACATTTTGCTGTTATTAGGCTTAAAAATGAACATTGTACTATATGCCCAAAATTGAGAAGCTGTAATTGTCAAACGTGATTTTAGACAGCTTTGGACGCCCTACAAAAAGATAGACGGGTAGGGTAGGGGGCACCAATCTCAGCAAAAATGCGACAGAACATCATGGAAAAACCAAAACTATGCTATATATATATATAGTTTTTTGTATCCGAACAGGGACAGCGAAAGCACGAACAATCATCAAGAACCCTTGGTTAAACGCACGTTCGTTGCTTCCAGCACCATCTGTTTTTCCTTCGGATTAACAGTGGAGAATTCGTAGGCATAGCTTGGATTTTCTAATCCTATCAGCTGAAATAAGAAACTTATAACGATATATATACACACACAGACGATGAAACTGGTTTCGCTATTTTAATTGCTGCCGTCTTTAAAAGTATTTCAGAAAAATTTCAGAAAAACTACCAAGGCTTTTCTCAAACACAATACGCAAAGTTTGATACACTGGCATGAGTTAAACATCCACTGTATGTCCCATACCACACTTCGAGCTGTGTCCAAAGTCGAAAGTGCACATTGCACAAAAAAGTCTACTCGGTTACTGTACAATCATCGTTCGCTACACAGTAAAACATCCAGATAAGTCTTGTTCTAAAATTCGACATTTCCTCATGGATTACGAATTAATTAGTTAATTATTTAAGGTGCTGGTTTTCTTTCGGGTATTTTTGACTCATAAGGCTTTCATCCTTTACGAAAATATCTAAAACTTACGAAATAACCTATTTTCGTGCTCTTGAACATTCTGGCAGCAGTCTCGCTCGCATTTTTGGGTGAAGAGATAAGAAAGTTTTAGTTGTTGCCATTATACTTTCAGTAAGAAGTCGATACACCGGAATGGTTGCTATTTCTAGAAAGAGGGCACCGAAATGAACATTTTTGCTTTTACAACCTTTGAGCTACACGTATATATTATCTCCAATGGTTGAGTCAGTATAGGCAAAAAATCATTTTCAGGAGATTTTGCAGTTTTTATTAGCTAGAGTTCGTTCGTTGCTTCGAGCTAGAGATTTGGCCGAAAAACCATTTTGGCAAAACATTGGATTATTTTGTTGCAAACATCGATTTCTCAAAAGCTATTCCACAGATTCCGGAGATTTTTAGCAGAGTACAAAGTCGAAGTTCTGCGGAAGGACTTTTTTCTTGGTTTGGGCTAAAACGTTTCGAGTTGCAAGAAAACTCAATCCGAACTTGCGTAATTTGGTGTTTCCGTGCATCTGGAAAAATGTTCTCAACCGTTTAGACCTGCTCAGCCAAATCCAAAAAACGTCCCTTGGTCCATATCATGGCCTTCATATCGTGGCACAAAAAGAACTTTTGGCCGATTCTACAGTTTTGAGAAACCGATGTTCAAAATGTTTTATCTATATTTAGCCGTTATATCAGAAAAGTTTTGCTATTTTTTGCTAATTTTGCTAGTTTCGTAAACTCATGAGAATGTCAAGCTTTTTCCAAATCCCAAAATTGTGAACGTTATAGCGTTTTAAAAAACAAATACAAAAGCACTGCACAAAACAAGACCACCACCTTAAGAAGCAGATAGAATCTGTATATATTCTACACGTTTATGATCATCTTACACTTGTAACCCATCCCGGTATACTCCATTCGGTCTGAAGGACACGACTGCTCCGAAGCACACCAGACTCAGGACAGACATGTCGATCCACCACATCTATTCCTGTGACACTGTGATTCTGTGGATTTGGATATTTACGCCAGGCTGCCTGGACTACCTTCTCCCAGGGATGCCTGAAATCAGAAATATATAAATACAAAGCAAGGTCACAGATGACTATATATATATTGTAGATTTAAATTTCAATTTAAAATAACGAAGCTCAAAACTACACAAATCGGCTTTAACAAAGGACAAATAGTAGACAAATAGGAAGACTAAAGAACAGGGTATTTTTACAGGCACAGAGCCTGTCCTGTTCCCTGCCCTTTATGACTATCTTACACTTGTAACCCATCCCGGTATACTCCACCCTGGGTTTTTCGTCCCCTCCCCACAACTACCATTTCGGTAGTTCACTCCCAAAATAGTGACACTGTACCTTATTTTAGTAGTTTAGTGGGTACTGAAGTCAATCCCGGAGGGAAGTTGGTATTTGTGACTCTGACTTGCCTATGAGCCAGAGGAACTAGATTAATTTTCGTGAAAGATTTATTTGGCCCAGTATTCGATGACTAAATGCTCCGCAACCCTTCGACGTCAACAACTCTGATAAATTTTCAGAACTTGATCGAGCCTTTTGGAACCCGGTGCTTCCGATGAGACGGAACTCCCCTGACAGAGAGACTGGGCAGCCCGGCTCTCTACCCCCTCCTAACTCCCAAAACCCCTCCCACATGCCTTCTGAGGTAGAATCCCAACGTCCCTTAGCGGGCCTGTCCGCGGGGACTCCAGCTCGAACCTCCCTGTCCCAGTCTCTATTAGTTAATCCAATCTTCCGGTATTTGGAACAACCCCCAGCTCCTTGCCCCGGATCTGTGAACTCTGATGGCGGCAGACCGCCATCCCGACCTACTGGTACTCCACCACTAACTGGTTGAGCTGCAGGATCAAGTGGGTAGCCCGCTTGAGGTGCGCTGCAGCTCCCCAAAAACCCCAGGTTGAATGTGAAATGCCCACCTGGACCCGTCAGGAAACTGACAGGTCCGGATTCCTATGTGGACCCCCGGCGAGCCTACCCCGCCTTATGTCGGAGTATCAGTTCCCCAACCCCAAGGCGCAGATTTGCTGTATTCACGGTATGGAACCCCCCTCCAAATCCAAGACATCGTGTCGCCGTGCACGATGTCTACATCCATGTAACACTGGCTCACCGGGCAGCCCGGCAAGTCAATATCCGTGGCCTCCAAACTGCCCTATAACTGGCATCTATTGAGATTTCCTATGGTCCCCGCGGTGCCAGGACGTCTTGCAAACAAAGACGTCTGGGCACTGACCCCCCCCTTCGCCGGGCGGTGGAATTCACTGCCTTGGACGAACGACCTTCCCGTCGGCAACGTCAGGGGCAATCCGCCCTCTATGAGGAGATCTTGTTCGTCGGTCCTATGGAAACCTCCTCCCCTGGACCACCCTCTCTTTGGTCTCTTGATTTGGAACTTGATCCGACCCTCCCTCCCCATGTCCTTCGCGAAGCGGTTTTTATTCCTCTGGTCCATTATATATATATTTGTCACTGGTCCGTGTGGCACTACCCTCTACTCCAGTGGGCAGAAATCGACTGGCAACGGTCACTGCTGCACCAAAAAGCCCCAAACGCCTTTAATTTCCCTATTCTAGGTAGTGCGCTACCTGATTAAAATATGATTAGAACATACTCGAAAACGTGCTCGGATGTCCAAATTTTCATTATGAAATACGGCAAAAAGAATTTGCAAAAGTTAAAAGTTATACCTAAACAAAACAACATTTCCTAAACAATGTACACAACTAAGTGAACAAATATAAAGGATTCAATTGGAAATATCGTAGATCGGAGGGTCTAGCCACTAGAGGGGGGGGTGTCCCCCCCCACTTATGCCTGAAATACACCCAGCCACCGGGGGTGGGGTACCCACCCACAGGACGATGGGACCACTTTTTGTGGGTGGTATAATCACAAAAGTTGTTCGCCTCCCCAAGGGCTTTCATTTGATACCAAACATGCAGGGCTTTTTTACTGGGGTGGGGGGTGGGGGCGCGCCCCCCCACGTTTTGGGCTCCCCCCACTCACTATAAGAAGGTGCCCAGAAAATGCCACACTTTAAGGATTTTTGGTCAAAATTTTCAAAAATTTTCCAGCTTCGTCGGAATTTTTTGCTCAAAAATCGTCTATTTTGTACTCAAACTCAATTTTTGAGCACTTTTAAGCATAATTATAGCAGTATATGTAGAAAACAGGCTATTCTTACTGCATTTTTAGCGATTTTAGACCACCTTAGAGTCTCCCCCCACTAGTGGGGGGTCCCCCCCACTTTTTTTCGCCTAGACAAAGCCCAGAACATGACCGGTTTGGAAGACTTTCATTTTTGAACCCCACCGGTCCCCCGCCCGCAGGCCCTGGGGGTCAGGGATCACATCCAGCGACTATGGCTGTATGCTCATCGCAGTGTTTTTTGCTCAAAAAAGTGCGCAATGACACACTTTTTTCTGAAATGAGCAAAAAATTTTCGGCTTGTGCGCACGCGTGCCCACCTTTTCTAGCGACACGGAGAGAAAAATACTGAAAATTAATAGCTCAAAGTGCTCAGAAGAATTGCTCCCGGCTCTCAATTTCACAAAAAAATCCCCAGTTTTTCATGGGGGCTGCGCCCCCAGACCCCCGTCCGTATTTGCCTACTATTAGTTTATCGCTAAGTTGGCCTTAGCTTTCAGTAAACATGCTAGCATTAATATACAAGCACCCATAGCCTAACGTACCGATTTAATGTAGCTTGTATATGCAACTCGCATTGCATATTTAAGTTATGAAATATACAACTGACTGCCAAATTTTAATTTTAGTTCAGCAGGTTTTGGCGAAGTTTACAAAACTTTAATACGAGGTTCCATGACAGCTAGGTTTATGTTATTATCCGTGTTTTCTCTACTCATCGACGGTTCAAAAAGCATTCAAAAATAGAGATGTTCTGGGCTGAGCCCTGAAAATTACTGAGTCAGATGTCGGAACCTTGAATCATTTTCTGGAAACACCGTAATTTTCGATGAAATTTCAAATTTTTTTAGCGTGTATTTTTGTTTTTATAAAAAGCAGTCAGGATTCTTAGCTTGCAAACAACTTGCAAAAATTGCCAAAAGGTTCCATCATTTCGCTAAATTTACAGAATAAAAATTAAATTTTATATCAATAAAACTTGAAAGTGATCATACGTAGGTATGTGGTTGCTATTTTTATTTAAAGTCTTCTGCTCCTGCGCCCCAGACCCATCGTTGCAAAGTTAGGTGAAATTGCAAATTTATTCTGCAATTAAGATCTGGTATCTTACAATCAGTAGCTCTGAACATTGTAGAAAGGTTATACGTACAATTACTAATAAATGCAAAACACGAATTTTATGCTAAATTTTAGCATTTTTCCTGCTATGCACACTTTTTTAACAAATCAGTGCGCAGAACAGCGCAAAAGTGTCCGAGCAAAAAAACACTGGCTCATCGTCTTCAGAAAAACCACCACAGGACCGAAAAATGCCATTTTAGTGACTTCTAAGCCATTTCTAGTGAAAGTGAAAAGTGGAACCAAACCGATCTAGCTGATAGCCTGTGAAAAAAGGTTGATTTCAACCGAAGTGGCAAAATAGCGAGAGTCCGACTGCGGTCTTGGCACAGAGCCAAAGTTGGCCGAGTGCCAAAATGACCTTCGTTTGGCAGCATGGTGGGATACTGTCCAGTGGCGGATCCAGGATTTTGAAAAGGGGGGGCCCGCTGAAAAATTTTTCCGGGGGGGTAACCAAATTTTTCCGGGAGGGGGGGGGGTAAAAATTTCTTTTTCCAGGAACAAAATATTTTTACTAAATTTAAATTGTGTATGGAAAGGGTAGTTAACTTGCCAATTTGAAAACAACTATATCCCGCGAGTGAAGCAAAGCATGGAGAATTTACACAACAAGCACACAAGCAGACCCCCCCCCAAAAGTTGAAGAATTCCTTGAAATTTAAAAAAAATCCGTCATGCAAACTTTTGAAAAGATTAAATAAATAAAATGGAGATATATATGTACATATAGTATAGTAACTTACGAAATGAAAAACTTGCAGTAAAATAGTATATACAAGGAATGGTGACAATAAACAGGACAAGTGTAGAAGGGCAAGAAAGATAATGTGCAAAACCCCCCAGAAGTTGAAGAATTTTTTGAAATCGTGGAAAATTCAGCAATTCAAATGTTTAAAAAGAATAAAAGAGTAGTTAAGACTTAAAATGAGATATTGAGTTGTATAATCGATCAGTGGAAAACCAAAACGAAACGGGAATTGGATGCTTTTCTGAATTTTTCACTTACTCAATTTATTCTAGAGCACTTTTAGAAGCTGCCAATTATCAATCCTGCAATAAAATGAAGGCGTTGAGTAGTACAAAACAGGAAAGGAAACAAAATAGAAGACACTTTAACAGACAGAAGTTCTGTCACAGAACTACGTATATATATATATATACGTAAGAAAACAGCACAGAAGTACAGTACCCTGCACGAGAAGGGTAACAGTTGACGAAATCGTGAAGTTGGCGATACTTCGTGTGCGAATTGCGACATTCGTGAACATTGGCGAAAAGGGCGAACAGTTTACGAATATCGTCAACTTGACAATTTCACCAACTGTTACCCTTCTCGTGCAGGGTACTGTTGAAAACCAAAATCTGAAAATTTTATCGGAAACCAAAAGGAGCGGTTGCCTAGTAATGCAATGATGTGTGCAAAGTGTTTGCAACATGGTGAAGCCACGGAAATTAATTAATCGGGATGGAGAGTCCTGAGTTGGTTTTTCAAACCTAACTTTTGCTACAGTGGTCACAGAGCCAAGCTTTTTATACCATTCGACGCAGAATCGCACGCTCTTTCCAACGGTGCGTGTCCCAACGCGCCGCGACCTCTGCAGAAAAAGCTAGGCACCAACAAACATGGAAGCAGTACGTCAACATGTGCCAACGAGACACGCGCCGAAGGCGCGCGCGGATGGCCGCGCGTGACGGCCCCATCATCGCGGTAAAGTCAATCAAAAGAAAGAGGAGACTCTGCTGGTTCAGGAACTGCTTAAATTGCTGAAATCAGACGACTGGCTAGTGAGTAGTGAGATATGACAATTTAAAGATTTTTGCTTCACTTTGTGAAAATCCATACAGTACCCTGCACGAGAAGGGTAACAGTTGACGAAATCGTGAAGTTGGCGATACTTCGTGTGCGAATTGCGACATTCGTGAACATTGGCGAAAAGGGCGAACAGTTTACGAATATCGTCAACTTGACAATTTCGCCAACTGTTACCCTTCTCGTGCAGGGTACTGTATATATAAGTGCGCCGCAGGCGAAATTTTTTAAAAAATTTGTGAAATTTATTAAAATTATGCTTAATTTCCACTCAAATTATATATAGCAAGGTTAACAAAAAAAATCACCCGAAATTTTAACAAAAAAAATCACCCCACCCTGACTCACAGGAAAGTCGCAGAGACCCAATTTTTTGCATGGTGATAGCCACACATCTCGACATTACAGCCTATGAGCTTGAGCCCCTAGGCCCTCTCCATGCGTTCAGGGCAGACCTTTAAGTGAGGGTACCCAAAAGTGACCTCAAAAACGTTCATGACCGAAGTTCGAATTTCGGCTGCTATTTACTAAGGGAAAACCCTAGACAACCCATACTGTACATATGACATGTCCTGACTGTGCGCTATCGATACATATATAGAAGTTCCCGGTCGGACCTCTGAGCCGTCTTGGGGTGGGTGATTTTTTTGTTAAAATTTTAACAAATAAAAAATCACTTTCATATTTTGTTACTGAAGTCAGAACAGCAGCTAGAGCAAAACTAACGCCAAATTCGAGCTCAGCGACCTCGAAAACCCTTATAGCCGTTGTTTTTGAGGTTGCCTGACACTTCTGGAAGTCCAACCTGGTAACCAGCCTGGCCTGAACCGTCCGACGGTAAACGTGATTCCAGAAGTCAGTAGTAGACTACAGTTACCTAAAAACTAATGCCAGATTTGGATTCTGCACACTAGAAAACCCCCTAGGACAAGTTTGTAGCCACTCTGACTGCCCAGTTGGTACCTGGAGGGTCCGGCAGGGTCCGGCAGGGGTCACGTGACCGTGGGTCATATACCACCAACATACGAAGTCCTAAGTTTTTCTTCCAAAACGGCTGGAAATAAGTTATAATCACTCACAAACACGAAAAAACCACATTTTAGCCTTTAAAACGGCATTTTATAGCCACCAGACTTCATACTAGACCCTGCCGGGGCACATCAGTGACCACTAAGACTTCGGCGGGGTCAGTTGCCCGAGTGCGAACACCAGGTTGGTGGTTTTGGGTTCTAAATACGTTATTTAATGCGCTCTATCCAAAACTGATGAGAAAACATTGCTAGCTGCTCTCTGGGATCCGATTCGCCACTGATTTTTTTTTGTTAACGAGTGATTTTTTTGTGAAACCGTTAACAAAAAAAATCACAAACTTTCGCCTACTGCAACTTACTGGTAGGTGGTAGAGCAGCGAAACTGGGGTGGTTTAAAGCTTAGCCCAAGACCTATCCATAGGTCCTCAAAGTAATCGATTTGGTTTAGTTTTGCGAAAGTTCCAGCCAAAAAACCAAATTTTGATTTTTTTGTTAACCTTGCTATATGCATATAAACAGCTGAAAATTTTTTCTAGGGGGGGGGGGGCGGAATGTCAAAGGAGGGGGCCCAAATCGCAAAGGGGGGGGCCCCGGGCCCCCCCCCTGGATCCGCCACTGATACTGTCTACCAACATACATATATATATACGTTTATATATGCCATTTTTGCGGCAAACTTTTGCTAAATTTTTGTCACCAAAAAGAACAGGAGGGGGTGGGGTGGGGGTAGCCGAAAGTTGGGGAGGGGATGTCGAAAATGTTGGGGGGACCAAAGAGGGGTCGAAAATATTGGGGGGAGTATATATAATATACCCCCAACCCCCCCCCCCCCCAATTAAGCCTTTGACCACGCCACCGTGTATCGTATATTTGGGGTTGGGTGGGGGAGGCTCAGCCCCAAAATATTGTGGGGGCCCCCTCTGAAGACCCCCCAACCCCCCATGACCCCCCCCCCAACCCTCCCCCAAGAATATTTTCTATTTTTATGCCAAAAATCGCATTTTCAGCCATTGCTAATGCCGAAAAACATGAAATATTAAGTAATTAACATTAGACAGTGTTTTCAAACTCGAAAACTTGATTGCCAACATGTTTCCAAGTCCAAAATAAGGTCAATGTTGAGTCAGAAAGTCCATAATACAGTAAAAAACGTGTAATTCTTGCAATAATAAACACCTTAAGACAAAAATTTGGACTTTTTTTAATCATTTTTGCAAAATTTACCCTAAAAATACCCAAATTTTGGCGATTGAGGGTTGAAAAAAGGCTTGAGGGGCTATCCCCCCCCCAAATCTCCGTTACACCATAGTTTCCCCAGGGGGGGGGTTGGGGGGAGGGGGGTACTTCCCCCCCCTTAAAATTTTCGACCAACTTTCCCCCCCCCCCCAGATTTTTGGACTATCTTTTGCTTACCCCCCCCCGAACCCCCCCCAGCACTTTTTGGGGTCAAAAAGTAAGCTAAATTTTGCTAAAAAATGGTCATTTTTTGAAAAATTTTTCTCAAATTTTGGCTTAAAATTGATTTAAAACGGTGTAGGAACGCCTAAAACGATAAAAACAAGACTTGTTTCGACAAAAAACGCGTTAAAATACAGAAAATTTTGCGTTTTTAGGCCATTTTTTGAATTTTCTGAGGTCCGAATTTTGGGGGGGTTCGGGGGGTACTCCCAGTCACATTTTGGGGGTCGACCACCAAATTTCCGAAGTATACCCCCCCGGCCATAGGTGAACCAGGCTACAGTTTGCCCCCTGTGAGACCCCCCCCCGCCCCCCACGGAGAGGCCAGACCCCCCTCCCCCCCTACCCGACCTCAACTACTCCCCCCCCAAGCCGAGCTCAAACCCCCCTCCCCCCCTAAAATTGGGTCAAAACCAGGTAAAAAATGCAAAATTTTTGGAAAAATTTTTTGCAATTTCTGAAAATTTTTGAAAAAATTCGAAAAAATGGCTATAAATCACATATAAAGAGCTAAAGATGGTTATTTATAGCAATTAAAAGGTAATATACGCAATTATAAACCACAATCTGGGCTAATTTAGGCATATTTTAGCACAAATTTGTCAATTTTCAAGCCCTATTTTCGCATACGAAAACTATCGACAGAAACTTTTGAGTATGTTTTATGTACTGTACATCGAAAAAGGAGCATTTTTAGCTAAAAAAACTTGGGTACAGTTTAGGGGGGGTCCCCCTCCCCCAAATTTCGGATTTGGGTGGGGTCCCCCGAGCCAAATTTGGACCTTCTACTCCCCCCCCCCCCAACCCAAACAGGTGGTACACCTATGCCCCCGGCCCCCAAACCAAAATTTCCAGGGAAATTATGCGTTACACCTATGGGTGGGGGGTGGGGGTAGCGGAAAGTTGGGGGAGGGTAAGTCAAAAATTCTTGGGGGGACAAAGGGAATCGAAAATTTTGGAAAGGGGTTCCCCGCCCTGGTGAAACTATGATTACGTACACCTATGTCGTTTGCTTTGCCCCATCTTACGAAAATAAGGATCCCCAATTCCCCCGACGGTTTCAAAGGAATACCATCAAGCCAAGCAATATTTACGAAAGTCTTCACATTGAAAATTCAATCCGAATGACAACATAATAACTGTAATTGCAATGCCGTTTATCTCGTAAAATCGTATTATTGACTGGGACAATTCAATTTCACAAAAATTAAAAGTTGTTATGTTGTAGGATCCCATCTACCACTTTATGTAGAACTCCGATTTTGCTGTAGAAGCTTCTCAGTTTAGATGAGCGGACGGCATAAATTTACGCCTTATCGTGACAGTAACGTTTACCGCTGTCATTTTCAAAACGGCATAACTTGTTCAGTATAAGGACTTCTATAGCAATTGATACATCATTGTAAAGCTAGAAATGAAGACATTTTAGTGATCCAGTCAAATTTTTTGCAACTTCTTTCTAGAGTGATTTTACACAGAAAAGACCTAAACCATGTTTTAAAAAGGATTTCAGAAATCTGTGCAAATTGGTCAGACTTGGCTCTAGACCAGAACTAGACTACAGATTTATTGTATCGGTCGAGCATAATTGAACAAAATCTGTCCAACATATAAAGGTTAATTTTGAGTAAACTGAAGTTCACGAAAGTGGCAATTTTACACTTTTTCAACCAAAATTCTAATGGATATTGAAAAAATTGCGTGTAGATAAGTCTTGCTAAATATTCCATCATTGCTGAATCCAACGATGCCTACTTGCGTGTACTATAAATTTTTAAGTTAAGTTTAAAGTTTAATTTAGGTTTCATATCTTGCTTGCTATTGCGTTTTTCCAAAAAGTAACAGCTACGACGACCAGAGCGTATGCAGACATAACATATATCTGCTAAACTTTGGTCAGGTTTGGTTGGAAAATCAAACTATATATCTGTACGTTATCATTTATTGAGCCAAAATTTTAACATACTGGCACCAAAAAAATTGCGTGTAGATAAATCTATATGCTAAAATATTTCAAGCTATAATAGATAATATAATATTCAAGCTATATAATACAAGCTACATTTAAAATATTGCTATAAACTTTCAAGGACTTGCCCTAATTTCAATACGATTTTGGGTAACCTAGATGGGCAAAAGGGGAACGGGGGGACTTCCCCTCTCAAGCCCGGTTCACGATGGTGTGCTTTGTGCTTTGTGCTTTGTGCTTTTGTGCTTTTGTGCTTTGTGCTTTGTGCTTTCCCGGTTCATGATGGTTTTCTGTGCTTTGTGCTTTGTGCTTTGTGCTTTAGTGCTTTCGGTGTGCTTTGAAAATGTTTGACAATGTCAAACATTTTGAGTTGTGCTTTCAGTGCTTTCCAATGAAATCAAGCGTTGCTCTATTCTGATTGGTCGAAAACGGAAACTGGGAGTCACATGAGCACTACAATATTCTCAATGTTGAATTACAACGTATCTGGACGAAATATGACAAGAATAAATTTTTGTTAACATAAATAATTAATTAGGGTATTATCATGAATTATCATGAATTGGGTATTGTACATAATAAATATTTCGTGCAAAAATTAATCAACAATGTTAATTTATAATGATTATTATTTTTTATTATTAATGATCGTTATTATTATTAAATTGTATTATATTATTTAAAACTTAAAATTTAAAACTCCTGCTAACGTTTTTTGAAACATCAAAACCCTCCAAACTTATTTCCGTGACCAGTGCTTTTGATATTGTGCTTTCTCATCATGAATCAATTGTTTTCTGTCTCCTGAGCACAAAGCACAAAGCACAAAACACAGGAGACGAAAGCACGAAGCACAGGAGACAAAGCACAAAGCACAAAGCACTTCATCGTGAACCGGGCTTCAGCGAAGTCGCTCTCAAAGGGTCCCGAAATTGCTCCCACAAGGGGTAAGAAAGTTACCCAAAAATCAGGTTTTACAACAAAATTTCCAAAACTTTTCCGGCTTCGCCGGATATTTTCACTGAAAATCACTATTTTTCGCTAAAAACGTCCAAAAACGTTGTTTTTACTAAAAAATAGCTGCTTTTATTGGAAAACCAGATCGCACAAATCGCTTGAAATCGCTTTCAAAAGTGCTCATAGAAAAAATTGCTGCCACAACGGGTACCGAAATTTGCTCCCACAAGGGCCAGTGAAATTTGACCTCCCGTTCAGGTATGGTAACCTTTTTCTATATTACGCAAAGACACGAATCCTAGAAATCCTGTTGAAATTAAGGCACATTTTTGAAAATTTATAGTACACGCAATAGGCATCGTAGTGGCAACATTTTGGCGTCTTTGGACTCAGCAAAGATGGAATATGGAGCAAGACTTATCTATAACCAATTTTTTCTATATCCATTGGAATTTCAAGTCAAAAAGTAGTAATTTTTCGAAAAGTTTTTCAAATTTTGAAAAATGATACTTACTACGTTAAAGAAGATCCCTAAGCGGTTCCGAAAATGAAAACGAAAAAATTTCTTCTCAAGTGCTAGCAATAGCTTGTCAAAGTTGGAAAAGCGGCAAAGATCAAACGATTTTAAAAATCGAAAGTGCCAATAAAAAGACAAAACTTAACCGATTTTCTTCGCTCCTGCATCATCCTGCGTGTTTTCAGAAAGGAAACTTATCGTGAAAGAAAGGAATTTTTAGTAGGCATTTTCCGGAGAAAAACCTCGATAAACCGATATTTTGAAATTTGTGAAATTTTCAAAATCTTAAATTTTATAAGAATTTTTTTATTAAATATTAAATATTAAATTTTATATTTTATAATCTTGTCCTATGAATATTAAATGCAGTATAAGTGATCACAATTTTGAACACACATTTTTGTGTCAGACATTAACAAAGTGCTGAATTTCAAGCATCCAGTGCTTAGTTTGAGACTTACACAACAGGGAAAATATTAACGATGAATACAAATTAATCAAATTTTGCGTAAAATATATAAATAAAGCCAATTTTTGAGTTTAGTGATTCATGCAATTTTGTGTATTTTTTAAATGTTTATGCTCCTTCACATAGTGCATTTGATCTAATGCTTAAATTAACATTTCGATTTCGCGCGATCTCAACTGCTGAAAGTCTGCCAAAACATAAGCCCGATTCACACTTCTGTCCGTTGGTTCGTTGGTCCGTTGGTCCGTTTGTCCGTTTTATATTTGATTCATATTTTTGCTGTTTTCTTCCTTTGCTGTTTTGCAGTTTTCAATGTGTCTGAAAATGTGACCGGTTGGACTTGGGCTGAGTTTAACATTTTCCTTTCGTCCGGAAACAACAGCCAATCAGATTTCGACTTTGCAAAGCTTCGTTTGCAGCGTGCTGATAATACATAGCGCATGACGCTTGTCATACTCCAATGTATTATGTAATCTTGGTAATATTAGCTGATTATATTTACATCTAAAAGAAAAAGGTGTCTTACCCTGGACTGCACCAACAAAGTTGAAGAATAGTTGCAGAATAGCAGAAGGTTAACTACTGATTTCCCATTCAAAGATTTAGCCTTCTGCTATTCTGCAGCTATTCTTAAACTTTGTTGGTGCAGTCCAGTGTAAGATTGTTACTAAATACTGGATTTCCTGAGTATTGAACCCATGACTGTGGGCTTGCAATAAATTGTAGCTATACTGTTCAAAACACTGTAACACTGTTAGACTGTTCCTTTTACGCAAAGAAATTTGAAACACTGAACACTGTTAGACTGTTCAACTGTTAGTTTTATGCAACGGGGCCGGTAATGGGTGGTCAGTTACATTGCTAAAATTGAATTCATGCTTTGAAACTTCGAAGATTTATTTCCCATTTACCGTTTCTAAAAGCTTATTTTGCTGGAAGATGCAATTAATTTCGACTCCAGGTTTGGGACAATTCCTTACTGTACAGCAATACAATTTAATAACACACCACGATAAAATATGTATGTAAGTATTGATTCCTAAACCGTTAATAAACTCAACTTTTCGCAAAAGCACTAATATACATTAGTTAAAGGAACGATCAGTTGCAATCAGGCAGTATTTGAAAGGTACAATATGAATTATACAGTATACCATATATAGAATATACAATACATATACTATATGTATATATATGTATATATACAATATAAAAAATAATGCAGAATTCACTACGTATTCTCGGAATCCGAGATATTCCGAGAACTATAGTGTAGTTCTGGTCTGAAGCAAAGTCTGACCAGTGTGCACAGATTTCTGAAATCCTTGCTAAGGTGCTGATTCCTTTTGGGCACCTATTGTTGGTTGACGGCTCAAACCAAGATGAAATTTGATGAAACTTTCCAAAAAAAGTTCATTTGGCGTTCTCACACCCTCCCCGCAAACCCGCTTCAAAATTTCGAGATTTCCGTTCCGGACGGGATTGGCTAATTTGTTACAGTTGAGCAGCAGCTGCATCGGTATAACTATACTCATTTGAATGATCTCTTTGAGCTCTACATTTTTGCTTTCGGAAGCAACTTTTTACCTCTTCTCTAGTTAAAGATACAGCCGCTTTTCTTATTTTGGCGTTGGAAACTTGTCATTTTTGCAGAAATTAAATAATCCAAGGTTTCTTGAGCTACATAAGCCGCACAATTAGACTAAAGGTGTTGATTTGAACGTCTCGTCGAGGCTGCTCATCCGAGGCATGATAATTTTCCAACTGCTATCTCGTGAGCTGCTATTAATATAAAAAATGTAGTTTTTGCAAAAACATGACCAAATTTTTCCCAGCGATTGTGGAGCATTTACTATGCAAGCTAGAGGATTGCCATTTACTAGACATGTTTTACACAAAAATACCCAGGAACCCTTTTTTAGTTGCCCCGATTGCTGCTTTGTAGCTAAAAGTGGCCGCTTGCCAAAGTTGGGAAAAGTAGGCAAAATCCAGGTTGCGCATATATTTTAGCTAATTTCTTTATAACAAGAT
>JASAND010022359.1:0-14285 GCA_030248195.1 Trissonchulus latispiculum
CTTAGTCTGGACAAAATTTTTCACATTTGCTTAGTTTGAATAAGCCAAAAAGCCAATAAAAGTGTTCAAATGGCATTTACATGCAGAAATATTCATTAAGACAGGCTACAAATGTTATAGAAACAAATTTTGAGACGCTCTGACATGATATGGACAGCGGAAAAAAGTACTTTTTTCCGCTCGAGTTTTTTTCCGGAAAAAAACCAACCCTACTTCTTCATGCAACCCTTTATTTGGGCTCAACTGTATACATACAGCACCCAAGCTTGATGTTATGTATGTTACGGACCATGTGTATAATTGCCCCACATGGGGAAAGAGATTTTGCCCCATATGCGTATGGAGCAAGTTCTTTGCCCATATGCATATGGGGCAAGATTTTCAGTCCCACTGCATATGGAACAACTTCTTTGCCCCATGTGAAATATCAACGATTCTCTGTCATTTCTTATTTCAAGTGTTGCTAATGTAAAAAATCTTTTTTCGCTACGTCAATATCGGAACTGATACGGTGCTGTGATTCAATGACAAAATTAAAAAAAATATCAAATTTTGAGTTCTAAAATTTTGAAAGTGCGAGTTTGCCGAAATTTAAAAAAGTTGTAGATTTGCTTGGAGTTTTGTAATAAGGTAAATTTTTAGATGTGAAAATAGGGTGCCACTAACAATTTTCAATTTATTTTTGGTATATATTCGTAGTTAGCAAAGATATAATAAATTCAAAAGCTAAAATTTCTTTAATTATTGAATTTCTAGATTTATATACTCTTTCTCGTGATGATAATTTAAACTGAAATTGAAAAACAATTGATTTAATTAAAACTGCATTATCGTTTCACAACAATGCTTAGAACGTGCTTAGAAATAAAACTTTCATTCTTGCGAATATTCAATTTTAAATTTGCTTTTCAAGAAAAGCCACCGAAAAAATTGGTGATGAGGATTTGTACGTTAATATGCGCAATGTCTCTTACCTTACAAATATTATAAACTAAATTTTTCAGTGTCATTTCCTGAAAGCCAACATCAAAACTGATTATTCGCAACTAAGTACCAAAATAATATATTATATATTTCCAAACATAAATTCGTCAAATCAGCAACTTCCAAAATTTGAAACATTCAAGAATTCCAAATTATCTCAGTACTGTATCAAAGATTTCAATATCGACCTAGTTAAACAAATTTTTGCATTCGCAAACGTTTGCAAATAAGAAACATTGTACTGATTTGCTGATATCTCTATATGAAGTAAAAGATCTTTGCCTCTTGTGCACCCTTTTCAGTCTGGCAGTGCTATCCTTTTGTGCTCTGTTTTGAAATTGTTAGTTTGTTTGACAATTATTGGGCTGTGGGGTACCCCAGACCATCTGCTGCGTTTGGGGCGCCGCATTACGAGGCGCCGCCGCAGCCGCCAGTTGAGGGGAGGAGGAGGCACGAATTTTTCTATAGGTACCTTGTGGATACTGTTCACACGGCGGTATCCACTCAAAATCTCCTACTGAACCCCCATTTGTCCCCAAAAGTTGACCCCCTGCAGATGGAGGCACATTTTGAGGTCCCACAATTTGCCCGTCCCCCAAATTTTGCAATTTTGAGGGATTTTGTACTGATTGGGGGGGAGGGGTCAGAGTCCGTTCCGGGGCAGTTTGCACCGGATCAGAACCCTGAGTTGGGGCGGTCTGACTGTCCGCTAACTGAATCAGGTCACCCACAGGGGTTTCCCGACCCTGTCCCACAGACTCCCCCGACTGTGCAACACTTTTCTGAACTTTACCCGCTGAATTTTCCTGCTGATGGTAAATTTCGGACAATTTCTGAGGGGCCAACCCTTTCTTTTGACACAAACGATCCAAAAATCTTGCATCAACGTACAAAGGTCGCCCTCCCCTTTTTCAGCAGCCATTTCTAAATAGGGGTCAATGTTCATCACTTTCGACGGGGGAGAATCCCTTCGAACACCTTTCCCAGATTCTGGACTCTCCTCCCCCACCGATTCAGACGCAGGAGTGTCAGACCTCCCCAACACTGATTTCACTGTAGTTTCAGATTGTTGACTGGATGGGGAGACACCTGGGCTCACCCCCCCAGACCCAGGAGCGACCGTCAAGGGAAGGAGGGTTCTCCCGGAACAACCCCCAGCCCCCCCCACTTTCTTGTCTCGGAGGACCGTACCGTCCGGTTAAAATATCACCAAAATCGGACACTGACACTGTAGGAGGTTGCGGGGCATAAAAAGTCGACATACTAGCCCCACCCCGCCAATTTTCATCTTGGGTGGGTGTGGGGGACTCGCTAACAACTCTAAGCGAACCCCCCCCAGGTGGGCGTTGAAATGTCAAAAGACTAGACGAATTCGTTGTAATTCCTCCATTTTGTTGGACACTCGGCATAGAATCGGATCGGGGAGGGGGCCGGGGGCGTGTCCCCCCCGGTTGAACTGTCGCTCCGGGGTTGGGGTGGGTTTTGGGGGCCCCCCCAAAATTTTCTCCCCCCACAGTTTCACCCCCGACCACATTCGTCTCTGCCATTTCGTCACTTCTCTCAGTCTCAAAAAATTCTAAGTCACTTTGAGGAAGTTCGTGAAAAAGGACCACTTTTTCATGTAAATTACGAGTAATACTACGAGTGATAGGTCCAGAATAATTTTTGGACATCTACCACTGTCACGGTCGCCACTTTTGTAGGGAATAAAACCCTGGTGCTAGATTCACGAATGACTGACCGTCTTTTGCAGGTTGTTGTCAAAGGTGTGTGATGCCCAAGAAATAATGAAGTAAATTTGTGGTTGTCTACTGATTAGGGCTGGATATTTGCTCGCTCAAAGTGAGATAAAAACCCTAGTCTAAAAGATTATTTACTCGCATATCAAATAATTCACAACAGTTCCAGAACCAAACTCGGCCAAAATATAAAAGTACAACTAAAATAAGACTCGCAAAATGGCAGAAACGCTCCTAACTACCCGCCAACTACCCACGGGACCAACACAACACTAACTGCCTTGATCCGCCATTTTTGAACTGGATCATCACTATGAGTCATAATTGAGCTATGAAATTAGCTAACGATAATTTTACATTGATTATTCATGAAACATTTCAATTTCAGTTGAAACTTATCTACCGTATACCTAGGCTTAGCTCACGCGTTTATCCTATACTCTACACTTGAATTTGCTTTGTTTTGATTTGAAGAATAATTTTATTGCAAAACCACAAAATTTCTTCGACTTCTGAGGGACTCCTCCTTTGGACCCTATAGAAAAATTTTTCCTGAGGGGCCGCGCCCCGTCATAAAATCTTGGATCCGACGATGGTTTGATTTAAAAGTAATGTACGTATGTCTAATGCCTAACAGAAAATAAGAAGGCTTAAATTAACAACAACAAAACCATAGTATACGTTGTACTGTAAAAGTTTAGGAAAGATTGCTTATGTTGGTTCTGTCTCAGGGCGTTACTGAAAAATAAAACTCAGACTCACAAAAAGAAATAAACAGACAAATCATAAAAAATTAACAATTTTTAACAGACATGAAACTTTTAAATGTTGCGTAATTTTTTTGAAAATGATTCGAAATCTAAGGAAGCTTGGTTAAGGGGGGGAGTGCGAATGAACTTTTGCCCCAACTTTGTCCGATTGGCCTACTTTTTGGCGAAGTTATAGAGCATGGGTGTGGTCAAAAAATACTTGGTCGTTGGTTCTTAGCTGCCTTCCAGTCATGTGCAGGCGTCGCGTTTATGTGCCCGACCCCCCCCTTTTTCGCAACTACCAACATAATTAATTAAAAATCTCTGCTGGCCGCAAGACCCTAGCTCCAAGCTTGTCATTGGCCAATATGATTTGGCACATGTGTCCCTATCTGCGGAAAATACTAGATGTCTGTATCTCATCTGCATCTGAGGGAATTACTGTTCAAAGTTATAGTTTCTGCAAAATTTTGAAAATTTTTGGCTAACGAAAGGAATATTTTATTACTGGTGCGAGCAATAAGGCTGTAATTTGGCAAATACAGAGGCCCTATAGGAGTACTCATTGGTGCCAAATGGCAAGAAATTCTGCCGGGTGAAAAATTTTTTATGACAACTTTAATCTTCTAAAATTGACAAAATCGCCTTTTTTGGGCAATAGTACCCCAGGGGCCGGTCCTATCAATGTTCTTAACCCGGGTTAACTTACTAACCCGGGTTAAAAATGGGTTACTAACCCAAACCCCCTCCTATCAAAACTTGGCTTAACCCGGGTATGCTTAACCCTGGTTTCATATCGAGGTTAACAGGCTATTTTGGGGTTAGTGCTAGCCCCGATCCAATCATTAAACCTGGGTTTAGAAATCGGGGTTAAAATCGGGTTAAACAGGCCAAAACCTAACCCTCCTCACCTAGGAGGGTTAAGTCCTTAACCCGGGTTAGCGTAAGCAATTTTCTACACGCAAATATAATCAAGCAGTTCAAGCAGCCTGGTACTAAAAATGGGTTAACCCCATTTTGCTCAATTGAAGCTGCCTTGCCTGAAAACGGGTTAACCCCGTTTTGCTCATTGCAAGCTGCCTAAGCCTGAAAATGGGTTAAAACGTTTAAACCCGGGTTAGCGTAACCCAACCCCAAAAATGTTTGGTTGGACTGGGTTAGCCCCGGGGTTAACCTAACCCTGAAATTTTGGGGTTAACCCCAAAATGAGGGCTAACCAGGGATAAGCTTAACCCCGTTTTGATAGGACTGACCCCTGAAATCGAAAAAATCAAATTTTTTGAAATTAAAATTTTTTGAGATATTTGAACTCAGCGTGGCTGAAAACACACCCACAAACGATTTCAGCTCGATTAGTGAAGGTTTGCGACTTCTATGGCTGCAGAAAGCCTTCACACAGGATCCGACAGACTGAAAATGGCGATTTTGGCAATTTTTGAAGATTAAAGTTGACATAAAAAATTTTCACGCGGCAGAATTTCTTGCCATTTGGCACAAATGAGTAGTCCTATAGGGCCTCTGTATATGCCAAATTACAGCCTTATAGCTCGCACCAGTAATAAAATATTCCTTTCGTTAGCCAAAAATTTTCAAAATTTTGCCGAAACTTCAACTTTGAACAGTAATTACCTGAGATGCAGATAATATACAGACGTCTAGTATTTTTCCGCATATAGGGCCACATGTGCCAAATCATATTGGCCAATGACAAGCTTGGAGCTAGGGTCTTGCAGTCAGCAGAAATTTTTAATTAATTATGTTGATAGTTGCGAAAAGGGGGGGTCGGGCACATAAACGCGACGCCTGCACATGACTGGAAGGCAGCTAAGAACCAACGATCAAGTATTTTTTGACCACACCCATGCTCTTTAACTTCGCTGAAAAGAAGGCCAATCGGACAAATTCGGGGCGCCCCCATTTTAGTCGCCCCCCCCTTAAATGACATGTTGATATTCTTGCTAATATCTTGATATGAAAAATTCCGATGACCATCACTAATCTTAACAGATTTAAAATCAAAAATTGTAAGCAAGCTAATACTAAAATACTGTAGATCCCGGAAGGTTTGCTTCCTCCCTCCCTAAGAATATCCATATTTAGCCTAAATCCAGACTTTGGTTTTATCTTCCTCAATGCATGTCGTCACCTATTCCTAGATGCCAGAGTATATACCAGAAGATTATCACACTGTCCTATCTTAACCGACTACTGGTAATAAATAAGAGGAAAGCATACATCACTAAACCGAGTACCGACTATTGTTCATTAGGCAATAAAAGCTACCGTGTAGTGTTAACAGCAACAAGATACGTATAGTATACCAAGATCTAAACAGCACTAAACCACCTGGGCTTTTTTTACTGGGAAGGGGGGTGGGGGCGCCCCCCACTTTTTGGGTTCCCCCCCCCTCGACCCCTTCCCCCCACTTTTCTGGGCTTCCCCCCTCACTCACTATAAGGTGCCCAGAAAATGCCAAATTTTAAGGATTTTTGGTCAAAATTTTCAAAACTTTTCCGGCTTCGCCGGAATTTTTTGGACAAAAATAGTCTATTTTGGTACTCAAACTCAATTTTTGAGCACTTTTATGCATAGTTATGTAGGAAACAGGCTATTTTACTGCATTTTTGGCGATTTTAGACCACTTTAGATTCCCCCCCACTTTTGGGTTCCCCCCCCCACTAGTGGGGGGCTCTCCCCCCACTCTCCCCACCCCCACTTTTTTTCGCCTAGAAAAAGCCCAGAACCACTACTACTCAACATTGCATACATGAGCGTACGTCTTACCTATCACACCCAGAGTGAGATTAGGTTGAATATGCCCCACTCTAACATCTCCATCCATAGATCCACTAACAACTAAGGAAAGATTTTCATGCTGTAGGGACAACAAACAGTCTACAGTGTCAGTGTGGCCAGACTCAATTCTATCCACAAGGTTACCCCATTCTTTGAAATTGAACACCTCCAGAAATCCATCACTGCCGCCACATACAGTCTTAGATTCGCCTAAGAAATAAACAAAAAATTTGTACCACAATTTAAAACTGAATCAAAAGTAAAGTAAGTATATACGTAGCAAAAGTAAGAACAGATTCTTATACATTTATTCAGGGGTCCACCACTGTTCTAGCTTGGGTCCACCGCCCACTCTTTGGCGAGCGCTACCAACTACAAGATTAAAAAGCAATAGCGTTTAATACATAGCAATAGCATAATGCGTAATGCATAATAGCATAGCAATAGCATGTAATACATTCAATAGCATACACGTATATATAGGTTAAAATGCTGTCTTTCAGTTAGTCTTCGGGTTGGCATCAGACATGTGCAGGAGGGAAAGTTCTGGGGGGGGGGGTGAGCCGGCGGCCGAAGGCCGCTGGAAAAACGGATTTTTACGGTTTTTTGCCTAAAAAACCGGAAAAATCCGGATTCTGGGGGGTATTTAGCGTTACGTAAATGAAATTTGTCCAGACCCTGGGCTTATTCTGGGAAATTTCTTTAGGGAGTGCTCCTTGGGCGGGCTTTGGAGAGAGGGCGAGTTATAATGGGGGGGGGGCGAAACTTTTTCAAAAATTTTTTAAAACTGCAATATTGTTGCTGTAATCGCGAAAAAAGTTCGTTTTTAATAGTGCAGAAATAAGCGGATTTAGTGTTAAAATAAGCAAAAATCGAGTAAAAAATCTCCGAAACTCCGAAAATTTTTTGAAAATTTGACCTTCTGAGCGATTTCTTCAGGGCAAAAGTTGGTACCAAAAGGGGCACCCTGGGGGTCGTTTATGGGAAGGCCCCCCCCAGTAGAATAAGCCCAGGACGCAAATTTAAGGCAGCTAGATTTCAGCTTAAACTGGAAGAAAATTTAGTGCAAACTACCAGAAAAAAATGGGTTTCAACCACTTTTCAAAGATAGACCCCGTGTGTCTGCGTTTTTCGCAGCGACAAGTTGATTGTTACAATTATTGTAGCAGTTGAAAATACTAATCAATGGTTTATACGTATATTTCAAAAATGTCTATTCCTATAACGTCATGAATTAATAGCAAGAGTCCTCTAGATTAATTCCTGAGGGAGTCTAACCTTGAAATGTCCTTCAAATTCTGGCGGGCTCAAATCAAAGCCCCTCCCTTTTCAAAATTCCGGATATGCCCCTGATGACAGATCCAAAAGACTACATCGGTGGTTCCTTGCACTGATAATATCCTTCTGGGTCTGGGATGGTCTATATCATATCGTATCTGGGATGGTCTATACGTACCATACCGAACCAGGAACGAAACAAACTACTTCCAACTATTTCAAAAATATTTCATAAAAACATTTCACATTTCATAAACTATTTTCATAAACACATTTCATAAACTGTTTCAAACAGATATATGCCGACAGACAGTAGAGGTAAAAGAATGCACTGTAGGCGGGCAGTCAGGGCTAGCCCACGAAATCGCCCCGGAATAGTTCTACCGGTTCCAAGCAACAAAGGGTTAGCACAGAAAAACAGAACAGACAGAAAAAAGTCGGCGCCGCTCCCTAATACATCAGTCTGTCTGCCACCGCTGTAGGTGTCGGTGGGTTGTTCACTAACACCCCTTGAGTGAGAGTGATGTAATCCGACCCCAGACGGTGCCAAAATCATTCCACACAGTCCTCCTACCAGGATGTACTAGCAGCACAGGGCCCCAGCATGGATTCCAGCGAAGACCCCACAGCACGTTGCCCCAGAGACCAGCAAACACCGTGATCGGCCTCTTCCCTACCCTAACCACAATGCTCTATCTGAACGTCACTCCAGTGTTACATTTTGGAACAAAAATATTTTGAAGACAAAGACAAAGTTCCCAGCAAGACGGGAGAAACATTTTGGTATGGGCGTGGATAGTAGAAAGCTCACTAAATCAAAACGTTCTCTGGCTTACTTCTAGGCCAAAATTTATGGGGGGGCGATATAGGGGGAGCTGGACGAAGCCCCCCCCCCCCCATCGATGGGGGGGGGGCTCACCGAAAATGGGGGGCATATTTTTTGACAAATTTTTAGGTTTTTTTTGCGTAAAAAATGCTAAAAATCGCTAAAAAATAACTAATTTAGGGTGTTTTTTAAGCTAAAATAGTGGAAATTTAGGTAAAAATCCGGCGACGCCGGAAAATTTTTTGAAAATTTTGGCTAAAAATGGCAATTTTTGGGGTTATGGGGGGGAGGTCGGAATTTATGGGGGGGGGGGCTCCTCGAATCCTCGAATGGGGGGGAGGTCGCCGAATGGGGCCCCCCACCCCACCACCCCCCCCCCCAGTAGAAGTATTCTCCAGGGACCAGTTTCATAAAAACTATCTCGAGTTCTCTAGTTCTCAAGTAGTATGTTTTCAGTAACAACAACTTCTGCTCTATTAAAAATTATATGTAGCAGTATCTACGAAAAATTTTATGGTGATTTATTTAGTCAATTATACAAGCTATTGAAGCAGGAAGAAAAAATTTACAAATTTAGATTTTAAAACATTTCTCGAGTTGGTCTCAACTCAAGTTGGCGAAATTTTCTCTGGTTGAAATCGACCAGAGAACTTGACTCGGGAAGTTTTTCAGCGTGACTTGCAGTGCGACTTGCGGATCTCAAAATCTTCAAGCGTAGTTTAGCTACCAGGCTCGAGAACATTTTCATGAAACTGGCCCCAGCTCACAACTATGAATCTACGCGACATAGCAACAGCAGCAGCAACAACAGCAAAGAACAACGCGAAGCTAATTCGACCCTGCAGCATGCTTAAAAACTGAAAAAACCAAATTCTCCTCCACTTTTTAGACTTCCTGTTGAAGTTAGAGGAGGGTATATAGTTCGTGGACCTGCCTTCTGCAACTTCACTTTTTTCCTCTTTCAATTTCCTTCCACTCTATTCCCTCCATTCACTTTGGGATGCCCAGAAATTGAGGAGTTTTGGTCGAATTTTCCAAAAATTTCCCGATTTTTCACTCCGGAAAAATGTAACTGTAAGATTGTCTATTTTGCACAAAAGCTGAACTATAGAGTATTTCGGTTCATCATAACAGCATAATATTAGAAATATTAACAACAGCATAATATTAGAAATACTAAATTAGGGTAGTTTCACTCTTAACAATTTTAGACACTTTAGATACCCCTCATAATAATAACTTCCGTAATAATCGGCAAAACGGGATCCGGAATTTAAAATAAAGTTTTGCTGATGACACCCTTTCTTCCTGTACACAAGTAATTATGTAGTGAATTATCGTTACGTTTGTAATCTTATTTCATTTAAATATAACTTAATCGTTGGCTTCCGTATTTGTCAATTTCGGGAGTAAATCCTTCTTCTTCTTCTTCTTCACTAGTGGTGGATCCTCTCACTTCCTCACGTTTTGGCCAAAATTAACGTGGAACAATAACGTATTTGCATGGTAACAATTCCAATGGAGAAAAGAGCAACGTTACCCTTGGCAAAACAACAGCACAGTAATTCAGAGTGCATAGGTTCAGACTTCATCATAACTGCCTTCTTGCGTAAGTCGTAAGCAACCAGGCAACTGTCACCAGAAGTGGCTAGTAGGTACCGAGCAGATTCATCGCAAATCAAATCTGTCACGTAGTCGTCCGAATTGTTAAACTCCATGATAGGATCGGTTCCAGAATTACGCCAGTCCCAAATCCGAACCCAACCAGCTTCGTCTCCAGAACCTACCTGAAACATGGAAGCATGATTTCTACGTAATGCATACGACAGGATTTTTGGAGATTAAAATAAGAAAATAAAATTGACTATATATACATATACCAGCATCTAAATCCTTGAACAGAGAACGGAGGGAAGTGCGGCGCCGATTTTGGCCCGTTTTTGAAAAGTCTACATAAATACGGATCAATTTTTGAGTAGTTCATGCCTTCATATTCCAGGATTTATAAAAGCATGCAAAATCAGGTTGTCTTGATATATATATAAGTGGTAAGTTAGTGGGCAAGGTTAGCAAAAAATCACAACGAAAATTCGTAAAAAAATCACCCACCTATTGTACTTGATAATCCGCAGATGACAAATGTTTTGCTTGGTAATACCAAAGCGTGGTCGTGGTATATATATATATATATATATATATATATATATATATATATATTGGAGTCGCAATCTGTATTATGAATGCAGTATGTCTTGTTTTAAGTAGGGATGCACCGGGGCCTGGCCTTGGCCCCGGCTCCGGCCCCGGTAGTCAGGCCCCGGTGGTCAGGCCCCGGTCGGTGCCGACCGGGGCCAAAAATTAGCAAAATTTTGTGAATTTTTGACATTTTTTGACCAAAATTTTTAATTTTCGAAAGTCAAAAAGCGTTACAAATCGTTTGCTTTCACGCCGATATTAATGAAACAAGGATAGTAACGTTTGTACGTATATCGAAAATTATTGCAAAATTTAAATTTTCCAGAAAATTTTTGAAAATTTTCGATTTGGACCCCCAATTTCCAGGCCCCGGTACCGGGGCCAAGGTGGCCCCGGCCGGGGCCACGATGAGGTCCCGGCCCCGGCCCCGGTAGTGGCGGCCCCGGTGCATCTCTAGTTTTAAGTATATATATATCTCAGCCCCGCCTGACCGCTTGTTAGTCATGACCTAGTCAGTCTCGTATGAATGTGGGCTAAAGCTAAATAAAAACTACTGACACAGTTGAATTCTACGCCCTAACCTATGTATGCATGCAAGTTTTTAGGCTTCCGAAACAAAATTTTTGACCAGTCACGTGACCTTAGTTCAATTCAGCAGTCCAAATGCCAAATTACGTATATATATACTACGCCAAATTGTTGTTGGTGCTGTACAGCCAAAAAACTCAAAATAAGTGCATTCCTGGCTTCCTGGAGTCAATAAACAGGGCCAGGGTTGTATATACTAGGGTAGACATTGTCAGAGTATGACCGCAGCCGGAGCCTCCGGACCATCCTTGCCCTTTCCCCAATATCACAACCCACAAAAATGACAGACTATACCTGGTGCGCAGATACGACTGTCACACAGAAAGGTGGGGCGGTAGGATGTGCTCGACGTAGACAACGAATTTTTCTGCCCTTTTCAAAATCCCATTTGCACAAAGCACGGTTTTTGGTAACGACATAAATCACAGAGTCCTGAGAGCAATGACCAAATGTCAGATCTCTAACGGCTTGTTTATGGTGCAGACGGCTGGCTCTTGAACACCGAGTACCATCTAAAAGACAAACAAATTGTTGCAAAGATTACTCTACAGAGCTAACTCTTCTTCAAGAAACTGCAGGATCAATGGAAATTATGAAGTTTGTTTGTTAAATAGAATAATACAAAATTAAATCAAAACAGTGAATTAATTACATACGTATATATATGCATAACATATCAAATCAAATATAAACAAACTAAAGTCGTTTTACAACAAAAACATAAACAAGTGTGGTGCAATTTTATTCTAAATTACGCTAGATACTTTGGGGAACTCACCACCACCACAGACTGCAAAAAGTTCACAGGAAAAACAACAAAGCCAAAACAAACAACAAAGACAAAGGAGGATCACAGAAAATTTTGAACAATGTCTAATGAAACGCATAAAAACTTCCATTTCTTTAAATTTTCATAATTGTTGAGTGCTGTTTCTGGATTTGGCTTCGTCCTTCTTTTTCCATATAACAAGGAGGAGGCGGAGGGTCAGGTTTGGCTTGCACCCTAAAGGGCGGTTCAGGCGGGTTGTGGAAACAGAGTTTGCCATTGCCAATCTCCTCCTTCACCCACAGCTGTGTTAGTTAAGAGAGAATCGACGGACTTCGAGTCACTGGGCAGATATTTCCCCAGCCACACCTACATATGACCCAACCTTTCCACCAAGAATTGGCCAGATAAGGGCAGACTCACTGACCTTAAGCTGTAAGTAGGATTGCACGAGTACAGAGAAGAGAACCCTACCTATATAATATATTCGTTGTAAGGCCAACCGACAAACAGCACACCTGAAGTGCTTTCAAAATTGAGAACTTCCACGGTTCCATCAATGCAACCACAAGCAATAAGAGAATGATTGGCGTGGGTACTTACACAAAGGGCCAATTCCTCAAAAATAAACGTCATTCTATAATAAAATAATCAATTCGGACCATACCGTATATGCATAGGTGTGGCTGGGCTAAGAATCTGGGGGGGGGGCGGTTCCGACGGAGGGTGGGGGGCCCCCCCCCTAAATTTTCGATTTTATGCCATTTTAGACCACTTTTTGGCCAAAAATCTGAGGAGGGGTAGCAAAAATCTGAAAATCTGGGGGGGGTCGCCAAAATTTGTCATTTTGGTGGGGGGGCGGATCCCCCCCACACCCCCCCTAACACACCTATATGTACGCATACATTAACACATGGTCAGATCTTGGGGAGGCCAGTCACAAAGAAATATTGAGGGGGCTTGCAGATATCACAAGAATAAAAATAAATGCCAGGAGGACTAGGTTAATAGCGCACTAATATGGACCAGCTTCGCTGAACAACCCATATTCGCGGAAACTGCCCGGACTGATGCTGGTGGCAACTTCAGCAATACCAGGGTACATCCAGTTTTTACCCTGTTTCAGCAACTTCTGCTTAACGTTCTGGCTATAATACCAGAATACCTTGAAGATATCTGGAAAATGTATGGAAAAATTTTCCAGACTTTTTCCAAACAACAAAAAAACCTGGAAAAAGTCTGGAAAATTTCAGCGTTAAAACTTTTTCCAGATTTTTTCCAGACTTTTTCCGAAAAAAGTTTTCCTGTGCAAATGCACACCCCGCCAGTCATCCGAGATCCTGGTACTCGGGTAGCGGTGCTCGCGCAGCAGGGTATATGCTTCATAGGTGTACCAGGCTACAGTTTACCCCCTGTGAGACCCCCCCCACGGAGAGGCCAGACCACCTCCCCCCCTACCCGACCTCGACTACTCCCCCCCCAAGCCGAGCTCAAACCCCCTCCCCTCCTAAAATTGGGTCCAAACCAAATAAAAATGCAAAATTTTTGAAAACGTTTTTTGCAATTTCTGAAATTTTTGAAAAAAAATCGAAGAAATGGCTATAAATCACCTGTAAATAGCTAATTATGGTTTTATATAGCAATTAAAAGGTGATATACGCAATTATAAACCACAATCTGGGCTTATTTAGACATATTTTAGTACAAATTTGTTAATTTTCAAGCCCTATTTTCGCATACAAAAACTGTAAACAGACGCTTTTCAGTACATTTAGTACATATATGGTTGCGGCCGCCCCCCCCGTCGCGATTCGAAGGTAGGAAAAATTAAGGAAAGAGGAAAAAGTGCAAAACACCAAACGCACACATTTCAGCTTATTTTTTTATAACAAAGGGCGATTTCACAATAAATTAAAAATCGTCCCCAGCTATTTGATGGAGGTATCGAATGATATAACCGATGTCTCGCGAAAAAATTTACTTGAGTCTGCAAAATTTCTGGAAAATTATACTTCTTCTAAAATGTGTTGAAAATATTTTAGAAAAGCAACATTAGTTTCGTGGCGTGCATTAAAAAGAGAAAATATCAAGCTACATTTTGATACAAGAATGGCTTCTTAACTCCAAGTAATGAATGAGTAATAATGGTGCAAACTTTATGTGACCAAAGAACGCATCAAAAAGTGACTTTTATCATGACATGGGCCAACATAGGTGTGGCTGGCGAAAAAAGTGGGGAGGGGTCTGAAAAAAGTGGGGGAGGGGGCACGAAAAAGTAGGGAGGGGAGTGGGGTTTTGGCGAAAAAAGGGGAGGGGGGGTCACCAAAAGCTAATTAGCAATACGTAACTGAACGAAGTACAGA
>JASAND010022360.1:0-43637 GCA_030248195.1 Trissonchulus latispiculum
TATATATATATATATATATATATATATATATACTAGTTTTTTGAGGAGAAGGGAGAGGGGTACTTATGAAGGCCCCTCTTTACATTTAGGTGCGTCTATACTCCGGTGAACTTTTTGGTTTTTTATATGGCTCCTTCACTGAATTTTTCATTAATTTTAAATTAAGGTTTGAATTGAATTATTTGAACTAAGCAGCAAGTAAGCAAAGGTTTGAATATCATTATGCGTTGGCTTGCTTAGTACTACTTAAAACTACGTGCTTAAAACTACTCTGATTTCTCTCCTACCTGCTTAATCTTGCTATGCATATTTTAGATGGGTGGTTTTCCACGTATGATGCCTCCACAGCAACGTTTTGCCTTCAATTCTAGTCCCCAGATGGGTTTTCCTCCCGGCTATAATATGATGCCGCATAGGCCTCGTCCACCGGTAAGTTCCTGCTCTTTACTAACAAATTTTCAATTAAGCATCTTCAAAACAAATTGCTCCTGTCTCTTCCGGAATCGGTGCGTCCAGACCCGGGGGTACCGCACCGCCCTCCCCCCAGATTTCCCCCTCCAGAAATTTTGGATTGACATCTGCTTGAAATTATGGTGTCTTGGATTGGAGGAATGTTCTGTTTGCTTGGCTACGCACCTGAGTGTTGAACATGGTCATCTTGTCTGACATTTTTGGGGTTTTGAAAGTGGGACTCTAATGTATTGATGGTAACATGAAGTATACCTAACTTTTAGCGCAAAATTTGCACTTTTCTGGTATATACACCGCAAACGTGTTTTTAAGTTTAAAATCAGCCTTTAAAATGCGTAAATTCGCTGAAAATAACGATTTCAGAAGACGACCCGAAAACCTATAGTTCTTCGACATTTTTGGGAGACTGCCAAAAGTGAATGAGGGCATGCCGATAAGTGGGGGAGGCCGGTGTTTTTGAAAAAAAAGGTTAAAAACAGTAGTTTTCACTGCCGATCAAGTAATAAGCAATCCTAACCAGCCTTGACGTTAAAATTGGTGAAAATGGCTCAAAAAGATGGAGGGGTTCTGGGTGGACCGCTTTCCCTGCAAGCTAATCCAAGGGTTTGCTATTTAATCTACAGTTACTGCATCAATTAATTGTGCATTGTGATAAGATATACGTTGTCGGTCTGACATAAAGGTGGCCACGTTATGTTTGTTACTATTTCAGCTAATTCCAGAAGCACCGCCTCCACCTCCAGCGCCTGTCCCTAGGCCCAGGCTTCCCCTTATTGCTCCAGAAAATCCAGCTTGCCGTATACGAAAGCCTGATTTGGGTGAAGATAGGAATGCTACAGCGAAAAGGTTGGTGCCGTATTACATGGCCATCCACGGGCATGATGCCGTTATACTTACTCTTCGATGGTGCTTTGACTCAATTGGCTGATCTGTGTTTTCTTGTTTTCTCCTGTGGTCTTGACATTATGAATTTTTTTGTTTCAGTGAAACTCCAGTATCTGAATCTGGTAAAGCTGCACCTCAAGTAAAGTCTCCATCAGCCGAAGTCAAGCCGCCAAGCGAATGGCCCCAAGCATTAAAGTGAGTATATATAGTTGGTTTCGTTAGGGTCATATTGTGTGGTTGCGTATTTATGCATTGCCGTACTATAATCATGTTTATCCTATTGCTGGACGAATGGTCGTATTTTATCTGACCCTAGCTTTACTGGACGACACACTGGTGACTTTTTGCAGGAATTTTTGTATGAAGACGTAGGCAGCTTCCAAACGGGTATATAAACGTACGAACTGGGGTTACGACCTATGGCTTACCGTTTTTTAAACGGTTTTTCTTATGTTCTGTACAAACTATGTTTTTTGACAGATCGCCAGGGTACAAATTGGTGAAATAGCGCCAACACTACGTACTGCCACAGACATTTTGATTTTATAAATTTCTATTTTAAGAGACTATATCGAACGAGCCTATGAGCAGTGCTCAAATGCTAAAGAAAAAGATTTGGTGGAAAGCATGCTGAATCGAAAACTGACTCCCATGTTTTATAATGGATCCTATCTGACCTTTGAATGGGCCAAGGAACCCTTACCTCTGTATGTATTCTCTTTTATGTTTAGTATTCTCTTTTGTTTCTGCGGTGTAGTGCAAACTTCTATGATACTTTGGTGCGAATTTCTGATTTATACTCAACAACATGTGCAGAATTTCGAAAAAAGGGGGTCCGTCCATTCCTAAGTTTCCCAACAAATGGCCAAGTTTGCACTAAAAATAGCTAAACATTTTCATTTTCCTTCCAAAAAGGAGTGGGTCCGAATACCCTAGACCTTCCCGTGTGCACGATTGACCTTTTTTCGTTGTAATTTTTCAGGGATGCTGATTTCAATCCTGCTCCCCCCAATACCTGGATTCCTGCCAGTCAACTGAAACGAGGTCGAGGCGCGGCCGCCCGAGGTCCCCGTGGACGGGGTCGAAACATTTTCTCAGCTAAACAAGACGCGCGTCAGCGCTCCCCTCCTTCCGGCCCCTGGTCTGCAGATAAACGCGGAGGGTCAGCGAGAGGCGGAAAGTAAGCAATCCTTCATGTGTTGTTTTGAAGGTCATTCCTCCAGACTTACGCTAAAATGTCTTATTTGATGATTTATTGTTGCTTTGCAAAACTTAACGTTGTTCACTGTTATATAGTCAAGCGGGAAAAAAACCCATTTCAATATGCGGGAAAAAAAACCCACCTCCAGTGTGGGCTTACCGGTATGAGCTATATAGGATTTTAATAGCCTATCTTGAAGAGCGTCAAAAATAACCCTAGAGGCTGCATTATTGTTGTTCCCACTGCTTCCCTGCAAATTTTTTGGGACTGAAATTTTCGAAAATTTTGGTCCGTCCAAGTGCCGAAATTTGGCAAACTTTGGCTGGCCACCCTGAACTACTGGAAAGACCTAGACCAAAGCGGATAGTATGTATGTGTAGGCCATCTGTTGGGCTTCATGATGATATATGCCACACTGCTCTAACCCCTCCGGTGCGACCTGGGGGTGACCTAGAGTTGGCGGGAAAAAAACCCATCGGCGGGAAAAAAAACCCACTTTTCAAAATTGAATATTTTTCTAACCGTTAACAGGAAAGGTCAAACTAATACATACATTTGTTTAATAGAGCCTATAGATTAAATTGGTATAGGTTTTACCCGGGTTCGTTCTGTTATGGGTGGTCCAGGGGGTCTAAATCGGACATGGTGCCATTTCAAGCCAAAATTTCAATTTTGGCCAAAAATGCTTATTTTTGCCTTACAATGGGTCTAGTTTGGCTCTAAATACAGGAAAAACACGTTTTCTACACGATAGGATGCTTAAACTGCCAAAAATAAACAATTTTTAAAAATTTCCAAAATTTGCCTATGTTTACGTGTTAAACATACAAAATTTTCAAAATTCAATTTTTTCTGAAAATTTTCAAAAATGTTGGTATTTTTCGATGTAGACCTACTAAAAACAACCCGCTCTTTCGAATGGCACCGTCAAAATTGTTCTGGCACGCTTCCAGCAAAAAATCCGGGTGGGTTTTTTTTCCCGCCGATGGGTTTTTTTCCCGCATTGGGTTTTTTTCCCGACACGGAAAACTTTAATTTCTCCATAACGGCAGGGTCTAGGGAGACAAACTATACCTCATTCGAAAGCTTAGGGCAAACCCTAATTAAATATAGTATCAAAGTCGTGCTAACCCAAACCAGTCGAAAGTTCTGGTCCAAGAAAAAAAAGTGGGTTTTTTCCCGCTTGACTATACCTTGTTTCTGTATGAAAAGCGATTGTTGTCGGAAAACTATTAACATGTTCCGTAGAGAGTAAGTTAAAGATATTTTTGTCATATAAATTTTTTATTGCAGAAATCGAAACAAGAAACGAAATTTGAGAGATCGCTCTGAAAGTCCCAGACGGGGTGGTGGTAGATGCAAATTCGTGAAAGTTGGGTAAGAAACCTTATTACTTACCTATTAAACTTACTTAGCGATTTTTGGTTGCTTAAAACCATTGTTGGTAATAGTTTGTTGTCTCTTGCACGTAATAGTTTTCCCGCAACACTTCGCTTCCCATTTAGTGTGGATTTGGTTAAGTTTTAATTTAACAGAAAAATCATTGCGCACTCCATAGTTTGGTTCCTGGTGGGATGGTCGGTTGAGCTTCTATTTTGGTCTCACTCTGGGAGTGTTTCATCGATTTTAGTTATTTATTATAGACTTTTCCAGTGAATTTCAATCTTGCTCAGTGTCGGCTTGTATGGAACGTTGTAGCTTGTTTTTTTACATTTTTTAAATTATTTTGTTTATTTTAGAGATGAGTCTGATGATGAGAGTGAGGGTGGTGGTGGAGATTCTCGTCTCCGCTCCTCCGCCGCTGTGATCCACCAGCCTCGGCGATCCTCCGAGGATGAGGCGGATCAGAGGACGCCTTCCACCGGAAGGGGAGGCTATATGCGAAGTGATCGTCGATTTCGATCAGAGAATGAGGACAGCCGATCCAGTGCGCCCCGTCCCAAACCCTCTCCTGTCACTCCTAAGGCTAAGTATGTAACATTGTGCATACGAATGAACGATGTATGGATAATGTTACATTTTGTTGAACAAGTCTGCTTATTTGCAGGAGCATGATGGATGGTGCTTTGCCGGGGATGTCAAGATTTCCTGACAAAAGTTGGCCAAAATTTCACCAACCACGCAATTTTCATTCGGCTAATATTCCATCCAAAATCCTACTGCGGACTAGTGCTTCTTTCTGATCTTGAAAAATAATCACTAATATTTCAGTTAGGAATAACTACTTTTAAGATTTAAGTCTTTAACACTTTGAAGATTTGATAATTATACATAATTTTTATTTTTTGCTTTCAAGGAAGAAGAAGAATAAGCAAAAGGGAATTGCCTTTGTACCAGATAGAGATGATAGTTCTCAGAAAGCCCTTCTGAAGAAACGTGCTCAGCGGTTTTCTCGTCACATGGGGAACAGTTCTCCTGTTTCATCCTTTTCTGTTTTAGGGTTGGATGATTATGAAGTAAGTTTTTGGGTCATTACTTTTGAAATTATTTTTCAGTTCATTAAGTCTGTTGTGATATTAGATTTTGCCTTAGCTGATTTAAATGTGTGCATACGTATGCGGTCGTAATTTTGTTTTAGATACTTAGAACTAATTTTTCAAACACTCTTGAGTTTTTCTGCACTGTTGATATTAACTGGGCTTTAGGAAGAAGCTCCTGTGATTACAAAGCTGATCGTTGGAACCTGTGAAGAAGTTGAAAAACCATACCTGCGTTTAACTTCGGTTAGTTTATGTCCGTGTAAATACTCAGTTTACATTAATTGAAATTTTATGTTTTTCTGAATTATTGGCTGAATTTGAACCGCTGCTTCGACTATAGCACAGCACAACACAACAACCTTACACACATGTGAATTAGAAAAATCTTAATTTGATTCTAGCTAAAGTCTAGCAAACTTAAACTGGACCAAAAGAGTGAATTTTGTGGAGAGTTTATTATTCAAATTAGGTATGACAATGTATATATTTTCTGAAAGCTCAGAAGTCAGAGATTTCAAAAATTTTAGAAAATTTTACAATTTTAAAATTTAAAATTTTATAAATTTTAAAAACGGTAGGAAAAGAAATAATAAGCGAAAAGCAGTCGAGTTTGGTATCAAATTAAAGGTCTCGTTCAGGAGAACACGAATATATATAAATTAAGTGGATTTGTGGCGGCACGTGGTTCCAGCCGCCGCCGTGTCGGTTCCTTTGAAGTTTGTTTAAATTAGCTTATCTTACGCATGCATGAAGATCCAAAGTTGCAATTTTCACGTAGTTGTGTATAATGATGAGACGCAAAATGTAGCGCACTGGCTTGACTTGATCCACCTCACAGCTTTCGCAAGCTTGAATTAAAACCTCGAAAAGTGTTAAAACTACCTATTTTTGGTGTTTAAAGAGGAATAACTTTCGCAGACAGCATTTTTGAGCGATGACCCAATCATAACTTTTACTCAGCGTGATGAGAGCTTTCAAATGAGCCCAGCTTGTAGCGATCGGAGCAACTTTAATTTTTCGGGATATGGGCCCGCTGGAACCACGTGCCGCCCCAAATCCACTTAATTTATATATATATTCGTGTTCTCCTGAACGAGACCTTTAATTTGATACCAAACTCGACTACTTTTCGCTTATTATTTCTTTTCCTACCGTTTTTAAAATTTATGAAATTTTATGAATTTTTGAATTTCTGATTTTTTGAAAAATTTTTTAAATCTCTGATTCCTGAGCTTTCAGAAAATATATACATTGTCATAGCTAACTTGAATAAAAAACTCTCCACAAAATTCACTCGTTTGGTCCAGTTTAAGTTTGCTAGACTATAGTTCTAAGTTGCGGGATTGACTGATAATCGCTATCCTCTATGGACGTTAGTTATTATCATTATTCATACTTCTACCTTCGTTCATGGCTAATTTTGCGCAAATAATAATTTGTTATTAATTCGAGTAACTTCAATGTCAGTTATGTTTCAGGCCCCAGATCCATCTCAAGTGCGTCCTCAGCCGGTGCTGGAGAAGGCACTTGAAATGGTGAAGAGTCGCTGGAAACAGAAATCAGACTATCACTATGCGTGTGATCAGCTCAAATCCATTAGACAAGATTTAACCGTACGTCTTACTTGTGTGACTTCAGAGTTTCTCTATAGGGCCTGACAGGTTAAACTTTGTAAACTTCGTTAAACTTCAACTTTGTCCCTTGCATTTAATATTTTTAGATCGTCAATATTTTTTCGGCGTCCAGGAAATTGATTGCTTTTGTATGAGTTGGTTTTTGGAAATTATTAGTTGAAGTATTTCTAACTCCAGACAATTTTATCAAGATTGCATAATTGCACTATTATATTAAAAGAGTAAACCGCTAAAGTAAAGCTCCTCTTCTGGCACCGACCAGAATACGCGAACGATCCCCCGTTTGGTAAGGGAATAGCTGAGAAGAGGCCCCCCTTTTGGTGGAGGGGGAGTCAGCCAATCACATTGCAGAGACCCCCTCCCTTGGTGAGGGGAGGGTTTAGCAAAGGTTACGGTAGTTTCACTGCATTTCAGAAATGGCTCCCCGCTTGGTGGGGGGGGGGGAAGCGGCAAAAGAGGTTCCCGTTTTCTGGTGGGTAGGCACAAGTGGTCCCCGTTTGAGGGGGGGGGGTCGTAGGTAGCGTTATTAGCGAATCAAATTCAGCCAGTCCTAGCCTGTCTTGCCTGCCGTCCCTCCCCCTCCTCACACGAGGACCCCTTCTGCCAACCTCCACCAAATGGGGACCCTTTTGGCTTCCCCCTACCCACCAAATGGGACCCCTTTTGGCTACCCCCCCCCCTAAACGGGGACCTATTTTGGGTCCCCCCCACCAAACTGGGAGGGGGTATGCTTGTCGATCCCCACCAAACGGGGGAACATTCGCGTATGGTTGTAGGAGCGGAGCACTGTTACGCAATACCGAAAAGAGAAGCCCTCTAGTGGCTTACTCTTCTTCTTAAATATAGAAGAATTATGAACTTTTATCTTTGTTCTGAATTTGTTTAATCCCTCCTTTTTAATAATTTTTTCGGTGTTTCAGATTCAGTGCATTCGGAACAGATTTGCCATCAGAGTCTATGAAACGCATGCTAGAATTGCTCTTGAAAAGGTACTTTGACTCTTGACTTTGGCTAAGCTGATCCTATTTCAGCTTGTGGTAGACAACCAATGTTGTGTTATGTACACCCAATTTTAAATTCGATGCTTTAAAAAGTCGTCTAGAGTATTTTAGTTTAGATTAATATTAATATTTCAGGGTGATAGAGAAGAATATAATCAGTGTCAGACACAGTTGAAATCCCTATACAAAGAATTTCCGGGCTGTGATAATGAATATGAGTTTACTGCCTATCGTCTCCTCTATTACATGTTTATGGATAATACTTTGGGTATGTATAACTCTTCCATATTTCTTATTATTAATTGGACAGTTGCATGTAACCGCGACTGAATCTTTTTCTCTAAAGATTATAACAGCGTTATGTTGTATCCTATTTTAATCAATCACATTATATCATTGACCATTGTGTTACTTCTTTTACATGATTATTTGCAGTTGTTTCTTTGTTTCAGATATGGTAACGTTTATGGCGTATTTGTCGCCAGATGCTGTGGCAGATCCCTGCGTTAAATTTGCCCTGGATCTGCGCAAAGCATGGGCCCTCCAAAATTATCATAGATTTTTTAGCTTATACAAACAGGCACCAAAAATGAGCGTCTTCTTGTTAGAATTATTTGTTGAAAGAGAACGAAAGGCAGCCGTCAAGGCTATGCTCAAAGCGTAAGTCAAATTAATTGGAAAATAAAGTTAAAGAGAACATTACCGCTGATAAATGTTTTTCCTTGATTTAAAGTTGGTAACGTACGTATTTAGTTATAGCCTTACTTGCTTTACACTAGAAATATTAGTAGTATATTCGGCATTTTATCCTGTAATTGGACAGGTAAGCTTTGTTTGTTCATTTTTGGTTAACTCGTAATTTTTATATAGTGCCGCCGATTTTAGGAATCTGTACTCGTTGCAAAAAGGTTCTCCTAAGTAACTAATAGGAGGATATTTAGGAGGCGTCGGCTTTGGGAGCAGGCTAAATGGAACTAGTTACTGGGTTTTCTTTAGGCAAATAAAGTAGAGGTGGGCTTCGCACCCACTAGTGAAGATGGAAAAGTCAGCAGTGAATATAATCTGAAGTGGTCTAAAATTGCCAAAATACAGTGAAATTTAAGTGGGAAACTGTTTGAAATTTTTGACAAAAAACATTAGAATTTGGCAAGTTTTGGGAACCTCAAGGCGAGTGGGGGTGGGGAAGGCTCGAGAGGGGGTGGAAACCGGAAAAGGGGGGGACGCCTCTGCCCACCCCCACTAAAATAAACTGAGAGTTACAAGTTGGTTTTCAAACAATTGCCCGTGCGAAAGTTATTTCTTGGGGTGGTCGCTTATTTGTATTTGTATTACAATAATCAAATCCAAAATTGTTGGTTCCATGAAAAATGCCCTTGATTACACGCTGGCTTATTTTTAGGCCAAAATTTATGTGGGGGGGCGACATGGAGGGGGGCTCAAAGTTTCCCCTCCCCCCATCAATGGGGGCTCACCAAAAGTGGGGGGCATATTTTTGAAAAAATTTGCAAATTTTTACGTGTTTTGTGTTAAAATTGCCAAAAATCGCTAAAAAACGATTAATTTTAGGTGCATTTTACGCTAAAATAGCGAAGATTTCGTTTAGTATTCCGGCGAAGCCGGAAAAATTTTTGAAAATTCCCGGTAAAAATGGTGAAATCTGGCAATTTTTTGGCTTATGGGGGAGGTCAAAATTTATGGGGGGGGGACCTCGAATAGGGGGGAAATTGCCGAGTGGGGGGCTTCCCCCCAGTAAAAATAAGCCAGACACGTTAAGTGACTGCCCTAGCAGACCTCAGGAGCGACCCTAGCCTTAGTAGGATCTTTTCCAACTTTGCTCTGCTTACGTACTGCTAACTGCGAGCCTATAAAATAAACTTAAATCGTTGCTCACAGGCTAAGTTTTCTAGAAACGTTTGATTGAGGCTTTTGTTTCAGCCGAAACAGTGTTTTATTGTTTTGTGCTAAATGAAAAAACAAAGCAGCACTACTGCTACTGCTACTGCTGCTACCTTTTCTTATTCAGTTTTCAGTACTCAACTCAGTGATTTTTCTGTTTTTCCTCTAAACATTTGCTCTGTGCTATCTTTGTTGTGTGAGTTCCTATTGGTTGTGTCTTTATGTTTCAGCTACAGACCCACACTACCAGTAGATTTTGTGCAGAGTGAGTTGGCCTTCGGTACGAGTGAGGCCTGTCTAGAATTTCTTGAATCCCTGGGTGGTATCGTTCTCAGTCAGGATAGGACCAAAATTGATGTCAAGCAGTCCCTCCCTGCTGCCGGAGTCGCCGCTACCGCTTCTTAATCTCTATCGCGTTAAGTCTTTCTCTTAAGCCACAACACCCATCAGCTTTCATCATGGCGGGGGAAAAGTGTGTCTTCTACAAGTCAGCCTTCCTCAGTTTGCGGTTGGCTTCAGTTTCACAGGGGCCCTTTCTTTGCCGTTGGTTCCAGCTTGCCAGTCAGAGGTTTTTCGGAAAAGTCAGCTAGCCAGCACCGCCTCAAAATCTTTTTTCTCCTTGGGGCCTCTTCTTCTTTTCGTTCATGTTCTAGCGCTCTTCTGTTTTTCTTCGAGGCAGTCTTCCTGGAAATCGCCGTGCCAGCCAGAAGTCAACTCGTCTGGTTTGCCGGAATCAACGTGTCCTGAATTGAAGTTTGTGAAGATTTCCTGTCATTCCCGTTGACTATTTTAGCTGTTTCTTGTTGAGAGTGGCTTCAAGCATTGACAGTCCTATTGCAATATAATTAATTGTAATCGAATACATATTGATACCTAATATTTAGTATATATCTCGCAAAGTTAGTAATTGTATCTTGTTCGTGTTTTAGCTGCAGCGTTGTTTCCTATCATGTTGTGCAGTTCTGTAAATATTTTACGTCATTAACATATTTTTGTGGCTACTGCAACGCGTATTTTAGCAGAAGTTAATTTATACAAAATAAAACGTTGTAGTGTTCAGTGCATTAGGCTCAGATTTAGGACTTATTTTCTAATAGGTTATTGTTTTTAGCTTTGCTATTAACCTTTGAAAACTGAGTTTGCCAAATCTATCATATTCTGTAGTTCGATGCCTGTTATCAAAAGCAAGCTTTAGAATCAAAAGCAAGATTGTGTAGTGTAAGCGATGAATTTGGTGGCTTAGCATCGTCCCCGTGGATATTCTGATTAGTAGCCGATCTCTGACTGTAAAACTTTATTAGATGTTTATAAAAATTGAAAATCTCAATGAAATGAGTTTTGTTTTTGGATTTTAGTCTGTTCTGAGGTTGAAAATGGATAAGCTTTGCTTTGAGACAACAAAACTGAATGAAGGTGCGTCAGGTCCTTCATCCTACGCTTATAATCTTGTCATTCGACCAAAAAACAGCATGGGCATAACGAAATTTTGTGTTTACAGGTTGTCAAGTTAGGCAACTTGCTTAGCTTTTCTCCGCAATTCGAAGGAAAGGTTTTATGAAGTTCTGATAGCCTGAACTTGCAGTTCAAGTGCAAGCTCAAGTTGTAAGAATATTTACGGAATTGGCAACTCTGGTGCTGTTTTGTAACATTTTATCTGAAATTTTTCAAGAGAATGAATCAAGCAAGGCTACCTTGAAAATTTGGTAAGAATAAAAGTGTTTTGTGGAATTGAGGATTGAACTGAAAAATTTTTCTAGTTGAAACTTCCATTATCAGATTGAAATAGAAAACTGATCGATCGGAAACACCCAATCCAGTCAACAGTGTATTCAGTTTATGCGTTTTTTGTTCATCATCTTGAGACACAAATGTTCAAAATTTTGAACAGTACGTATAAAATGTTTGTGACAACTTTTGTACAACAAACGTCTTATATACAATTAAACCGTGTCAATCAGCTTCAGTTAGTTATCATCAGTGATGTTCTTAAAATCATCAAGCTCAGCACGAACCAGGGACCATCTCATGTAGTCATTGGTTGCATGGAGAACCATCTGGAATTTCAGATAGTTGACTAACGCAGGATAATTTTCAATCTCAGCAACTGGGGGACTGTCGCATCTTTTGAAGTCATCCATGCAATCAGTTGCGGCCGCAGTTACCATGAGAAAACTATCCAGGCACTCATGTTTGATTGTTTTATCGTGACAAAGCCAAAGATATTCTGCCATGTTTTTGGCTCGTTTTGTAACAATGTTAACCAAATCCCCCAGAGGTAGGCTAATGTCCACCGCGGATTTATTTTTCCTCCGTTGGCGTCTGTTCATACTATTCCACATTATTCTTTCCAATTGGATAAGTGACATAGCATGTGCCAGGTTAGTAGATGCGGCTGGAAATATTTGGTCCACAAATTGAATGTCCGGCTTAACGATTTCAACCACTGACCCAAACTGAGACAACGGATTAAATGCGGGGTGGGCAATGATAATGCTAAGATAGCTGACACTTCGGGTCATTCCAATCGTGCAGCTATCCTGATACGGAGACTGTTGTTGTAAAGCATTCCATAGAGAACTGTATGCAACGTAACGGTCCAGCACCAAAATTACAGAAGAGTATTCCTGAGATACCGTATCGCCGACAGCGATAAAAGTAGCAGATTTGATTGCCTCGATTAAATGAGAGCATCGCTGTTGTCGCAGGACGTCGTTCACTGCTTTCGAAAGCGGACTCCATTTGTGGCACCAGGGCTCAGGCTAGAACTGCATTTCATGGGGAAGAGCAGTTAACACAAAGCTGCTTACTGTACTGGTAGACTGTGAAGAAGCGTTATAGTTCAAAACCCTCACTTTTGGAAGGTTACCTTCGTGACCAGTCATATAATTATCCGAGAGTTCTGTGCGAGTCGGTCCAGTGCACAGACTTCCATTCAAAAATCTTTTAATTGCAGAGACGGTATGATTTGCCAACGCATCCTTGAATAGTAGATAATTTGCCCACAGTTTAGCGTTAGCCAACTCGTGAATGGAATTTGGATTGCGGAACTGTAAAGTTAGTTGACTAACCGGGGACAATCTTTCAATAACACTATTCCAGCTGTAGTGGTGCTTCTCCAGTCTGGGCATGTTGTCTAGAAATAGAAAGAGAATCACTAATACAAATCATGCTAGGTATGCTCGGCTCATCAACTTGGCCGTCCGTAACTTCCGAGGGGTCCCACTTTGCCGTCTACATTCATCAGTCAGAATCGTATTAGTCAGAATTTCATTAGTCAGAATTTCGTTAGTCAGAATTTCGTAAGTCTGAATTTTATCTTTCTAGTTTCTTCAAAATTTTGCACGTTGCTGCACAGTCTTAGGGCCTTTCCCGATAAAGTAGGGGAGAGTAGAGAAGAGCAGAGCAAAAATCAACTCTTTTGTAGCTCTTAACTCTTCCCCAAAAAGAACATTGATGATTTGTGCCATACCAAGAGTATAATCCAAGAGTTATTACGTACTCTTAGCCATTCTGATTCTTTTCGGATTTGAACGAAACAGCCTATCTTCATTTCATGTCGATAAAATGTAGGTAGGTGTACGCGGAACCAACCCAGTCGTTGAGGAACCTTTTTGAAAAGAATGTTTTGCTCGTTGCTGGTGGTAGAGCCAAGACACATATTTGTGTCGACTAGAAATCATTTTCTAAAATTATCATCAAGATCAACCATCTTGTTACACTTTGCGCCAGGAAAAACAGTGCTTTTTTGCAAAATTCTGACAAACGAAATTCTGACTAATGAAATTCTGACTAATGACATTCTGACTTATGAAATTCTGACAAATGAAGGTTCCACTTATATTGTTTCAAAAACCTAAATTCTGACTAATGAAATTCTGACTAATGAAAGTTTGAAAAGTTAGTTTCTGACTAATGAAATTCTGACATATGAAATTCTGACTACTGAAGACAAACCCACTTTGCAACGCTTACACATAAGCGTGTGCCTGCTCGTGCTCGCTGATTGGCACATTAGCCTAAGCCTTAAGGTAGGTAATTTATTAGTTGCTTTTTATTAATTAATTATAGCTTTAATTAGCTTAATGCAATTGAAAAACTAATTTGATAACTTTGTGTCATTTTTCTGCTCTTTTCAATGATATAAAAATTGTTGCAGATTACATTCCTTCGAATTTTTGTATTATATATGCAAAAATTTTTATATCAAAAAGAGCAGAAAAAATGCTACAAGGTTGTCAAATTGGTTTTTTAATTGCATTCAGCTAATTAAACTTATAATTAATTAATAAAAATAACAAATTACCTGCCATAAGCATTTAGGATAATGGGCCAATCAGCGAGCAGACACATGCTAATATGAAAGCGTGTATTTAGTGCAAAGTGAGACCCCCCCGGAAGTTACGGGGGGCAGTCCCGAGTTAATAAACCGAGCATACCTAGCACGATTTGTACATGCTAGTGTAAGAGTTTCTTACTCTTAATATATATTATGTACTCTTGGTAGCATGTACCAATCTTTCTGGACATATAAAAGCAGCACCCTGTGAAATCGCATGGGAAATTTAAATAAGTTTCACGAAAAGAAAGATCTTATCATTCCGGTTCAGAAAATATATACTTTATGGTAGCTATCTTGAAGCGCTTTCGAGACATAAAGTAAAAATTTCGCTTTCTACATTTTTTGGTCGGACTTTAGTTTCAGTTTCAGTTTCAGTACCTGAAACATCGCTAGGATTCTCGCATTACGTATACCCTCCCGGACCTATATTAACCTATGAATAGGACTGTATCGCTAGGCGATGAATCGACAATCCACATATAACAGTCCGGGTTAATATCAATGATTTTCATTACGGCTTCCAGAATTTCTGGTAACCAGGATCCCGTTTTGCCCTGTCTGAACTTCAGGCTCGCGCAGAGTTCATCCACAAATACGTGGTATTTGTTGTTCTGATTTGGTCGCTTCAGGTAGTCAAGGAATTCTGGATAGTCCATTTTCAGAACTCTCTTTTCTAAATATATGCCCTCCGGACAAATTTCACTCATAGTTTTGCAGTAATATTTTGATAGGCTAAACCGGTCAGCTCCGGCCAGTCCCAGCACGATAACTGTCTCAGTCTCGTTCCGCAGAAGGGAAAAGATTTTCTCCATACAAATCAGGGTTTTTCCGGTTCCAGGACCACCAGTAAAATTTTTGATATTTGAACCAAAGTTTAGCTCAAATAGTGAAGCTTCAGTAATTTTGAGCTGTGAGCGAAAACCCGAAACTGCAAGTGAAAGTCAAAGTATTGAGGTATTCCTGTGGCGAGCGCTTCTCTGTAGGCAGATGACACCTGTGATAAAATCTAGCGGACTACTTAACCCTTTAAAGGTAACATTTTAGTTTCGTCGAGGAAAAAATCATTTTGCTTATAAATGTGCTAGTTCTGGTCCTCTATTAACAAATTTGTTGTTTAATTTTAGTTTGGCATTGTAGGAGTGAAGTTACAATCCATATCTCAATCTCCTCTCCAGATATGCTGACCATAAAATAACACAAATTTTACTGAAAATTAATATTATGCAAAAATGCAGGAATGTTGCAATGTGCAACAGGAATAGCCTGGACGAAAACAATGATTTGGAATGTGCCTTAGGTGAGAAAGGGTTGTACAAAATGGGTACAAAATAAAATAAGACAATTCGAAAATTGTGACTGATTGAAACTTGATTGGATTTTAAATTGATGAGCTCCTTTCTAGGCATCAAACACATAATTAAACACCTATTATATTGAGCAAATCACTATCTAGAGATTCTATCTATCTAGAGATCTAGAGATATGACAAGAAAAATGACATAAAAAAAGTCTACAACTGGTAGAAATTTTTCATGCATATGCTGAGATACAACAATGATTGACGTACCCACATGAATTTTTCTAGCCCGCTTATCCCTCTCTCTTGCTCTTATTATCATGCTATAAATTATCAGTTTTCCACCTTGCAGAATGCTCATCGATAATCTCTCTGTATTTTACTAAGACTGGTGCATTTCTTAGCAGACTACCATATTTCAACCAACCATAGTCTTACTTATTGTTTGCTGAAAGGTGATTGGGTGACAACAGGCGGAGCGTAGCACAGCCTGTTAAAGTTGCATATCTCAGGAGATATAGAAACCCATAATGGGTTAATCCCTGCTTGGGGATGAATTACGGTAGTTATGTATGACTAGGCCAAGTGTCTTTCAATAGCTGCATGATAATTCAATTATTGTATTACAATGTATTACAATGGATACTAAAGTTTCCATTTCTGCAGCATGATAGAATTTTAAATTTATACTTACCTTGTTCGCTTTCGGAGCCAACAATTGCAGTTACAGTTTCCATTTGTTGTATGCTATATATGTTGTCAGCGGATGACATAAGGATCAGAACTTTGAGTTCAATTCAATGCAACAATCATTAGCGAAATTAACGAAGAAATGGTTAGCATGAGGGAAAAGATAGCGACCAAAGCTCTAAATACAACGACGAGTATTAAAATTAAGGTATCAAGGTAATTTCGAGAGATGATTTCCAACCTGAGATTTGATCCTCAGACCTTTCGACTTGGAACGAGATTATATTCTCCAAGTATATAAATGTATCCAAGAAAGGGCATTGAGTGAACACTGTCTACTTTCTTTTATCGTACACTTATCGCAACAGTTTTTGATTACGCGAAACTAACTTCGTTTGATTCGCAAGGAAAGTCAAAAGGAACCGAAAACTTTTTGTCTTCGGATGATTTTGCTGAAAAGTTGTACATAAGGGTTTTCTGGATTGCAGAAGCTTGCAAGGGGTCTAGACCCCTTTTGGGGTGATAAAATAGAAAATTTTTGCTATTTGTATGAAAAAAACAGTTATTTTTAAAAAATTTCGCGCCCTCTTACTAATTTAATTTACTGATTTAGCTTTTGCTGAGCTAACGAAAAGCTGAATCAAAAACGGACTTTCGTTCTCTGCGAGAAAACGTTTCCTGCGATGCAAAAAACCCTATATACAGACACCAAAATTTATGATAAAAAGGCTTTTAGTTCTCTTTGCAAATCGAAAAAATTTAAATTTTGCGAAATTGAAAAATTGCGCGACATTTGAATCCTGCGTGGTTGAAAAGATACTCACACCAAATGATTAGCTCGATTGGTCAAGTTTTAAAATTTCTAGCACTTGGCGCGGGGGTGGGGTGGGTAAATGGAAATGTGTAGTGCTTACAGTGAAATCAAACTTCTAAATTTATTGACTTAGGCCTCAAAAGTAGCTGCACTGGATTTAGAGCACTAACAGCGGTGCGAACAGGCGAGAGACTCTGGGTCACCTCTTAGATCCTTCAGATCAAGTAGCCTGGTTTTGGTCTACCCAATCTGGGATTTGTCCGCGTTAGACCGTGAGTTCGAACCTCCAAGCTCCGTTTTACGTTCAAGGTCAATGCAAGTATCGTGAACACCTGTTCAGCACAAGCCCACCTTCTGGAACCTTTAATTCGCTATCACGACTTTCAAAACCAACTTAACTGCTAAGCAAGACTGGATGCCACACTGATAAATCCTGCCTAGAATTCTAGTCAAAGCTAATCTAAACCCTAAGATCCTATCAGAAAGAACCACTGAACCTATAAATTTTAGAATTTAATGTACAAGAGCTATAGGCAGACGAGAAGGAAATGATAAGTTACAGACCTTAGATAATGTAGATAAGTAGGTACAGCACAAATATAAAGAACTGTCCAAAATGATACCGTATACAACAACAAACAATTACTGATTACTGGAATGCTAAGCAGAGCACAAAATATTATTAAGCTGCAAGCGAACACTCAATGACATTAGCAACTCACACAAACAAAAACAGCCAATTACTGAATCCTAAGGCTCGTACCTATTTATTAAACCTAAGCTTTAAAAGTAGACCAGAATGGTAACCTAGACCTAACCAGCAGTCTGACATACGAACTGCCTCTAAAAAACTTAAGAGTGAATCCTGCAAGAATTTGAACTTTAACTAAAACCTGAAACCTACAAAGTTAAGAATGAACTAGTCATGTATAGTGAGTCTGGTCTAACTACTAAAATATCGAGTGGGTCCGCCTATATGCTTATTGTGTCCGATATGCTTTTATTTTAATGGATGCAGTCAAGTTTGCACAGTTTCCACCCTTCCCAGGGCTCTAGATATTAGTTCTGATTGCCCACTCGGCAGACAGCCAGACGCTAATACCCTACTTCCTGCCTAAGGAAGCGGCCAACGGATAATTCGCACGAATTTTTAGAAAGCAGTTTGAGGCTTTTAGATTTCCCCAAAGGATTAGAGTGTTAAAGTTTTAAACAACGAGACAAAAGTAAACGACGATAGATAAAACAGGAGAATGCAAATTAAGATTTCAAGAGTTAAAACTGAAAGTTTCGTATTCTTTCTTCTTTCAGAGGGATTCCCGCTCAGCCCACAACCGAAAGTTTGGTAGCCTTGAAACAGGCTCTCAGGGCCGAGAAGCGGCAGAATTTCGCTAAGGACAGCAGATCGTCGTCGTTGAGGGAGCAAGCCTCAACCAGGGGGGATCGGCAGTGCACTGGCAAAGGCAAGTTCTGGTAAAACGGGTGTCGGATAAATCACCCTCAAGGCAAGTCTGATGGAGGGTGTCGGACAAATCACCCTGTAGTCCAGATTACGATGAAGTGCACTCCGTCCTGCCCTGGTAGACTGTTTATCCCGATTTATAAAAGTCTACAGACGTGTACAGTAGGGCGGTGATGCCCTACTGCCATATTTTATTATTATTTAAAAAGATTCTCCATCAGGGGTTTCGGACCAAGGAGCACCTGTATCAGGGGCGCAAAGGCTGGTTCCCGCTAGGCCCGACGTCGTCACGGACCTGGTGGGGGAGCATCCCAATCAGGATGGCTTTGCTATCAAGCGTAGCACTGACCAAGCCATCGCTGCATTGCCCGCTTGTCGCATCGAGCGATGGCAGTCGGGTCCAGATCAGCTTACCCAGCGGCTGATCATTTTCCACACTTTCTATCAGTCCGTGGAAATGCAGGAATTCCTGGTCGAGACCATCGGAAGTTATTACGGGAAGGCTTCCGCGGACTCTTGGTGGGGCCTTGGTGTTCGGGTTCCCCGTGGTTTCACACCGAACGATCTGACTTTTGACGGGAAACACAACTTCCTGTTCAACACGACCAACTGGAATGGGCAAAATATCCAAGGGTTCCTGTACACCGAAGTGGGGCTTTGGTTTATGCAGGCGGGACCTGATGAATTGTGGGAGGACAGGTTCAACCGTGTCCCTTTGTCCGGGGACTTTGGTACATCGACGTCGTTCGAAAGCGCATAGATGCGGCAGCCGATTGCTATAACCGAGGTCAGCCCGCTCCTCCGTTCTTTCGACAGGACGCACCGGCGGCCCTTCGGAAGCAACCGATTGACATGCCTCTGAATTGGACCGGTGTCCATATCACCGGGTGCGCTCCGCCGGGTCAGGAGAAGAACATTTTCCATCCGTGCTTTGCCCTGACCATTTGGAATCCCTTGGAACCCCATCCAAGTGACCATCATAGATCCACAGAACTGATCATGCGGGAATATTGACTGCGTCGTCATCGAGCCTCATAACCCATGGTCCGTTCATTCCATCAGCTATGATTATTTACAGTCTGGAAAGTCATCTTTCCCGATTGTAACACCCTCTGATTGTGACTTTTTCTGGCATCACATGGGACTTGAACCATGTCGCCCACCATGATGACGGTTCATCCGATGCTGGAACTTGGACTAGACTTTATTTCCATTGATCTTCGGATCCTGATCACCATATAGATCTTTGTTTTAGTTGTTGTTTTTTTTGTGATAGTGACACTTATTTTTGCATAATTTCATTGTTATTTTGAATTTTAACTTACGAATCTGGTGTCTCGAATTTGGAATATCTTGTGTTGGTTTTGTTTTTGAATTGTAATAGTTTTCATAATGAGCCGAATCTCTGTGATGTGCAATGTGTACTTAAATTTTGTGTACGTACGTTTTCGTTTAATTTTCTTTGAACTTATATTTAGTCTCTTTGTTTAGTTTTTCTACGAACCTGTAACCTCTGTGTTTAGTTTATACGAATTGGTATTAATTTGTTTGGTTAGGTTGCGAACTTTGAATTCAGTATAGTTAGTTTTTGAACCTGTGTTTTTGTTGTAACTATGTCATATGTTATTCAAATTTTTCGTATTTTTCTACTAGATATGTCAATTTAATTTGCTCATGTATAGTGCTTTATTATTGAGGAATCATTCCATATTGCCTTTTTTTTACTGCCATACATGTATGCCATTTATTGTCGAAAAACCCAGTGACGTTATCGTCCTATGAAAATACAAAATTTTACCTAGGGAGGGTGGGTTTTTCTTCCCATAGGACCTACCCCTAACGGTGTGTATTTTCTATGGTCATTTTATTATTATGATTATTATTATCATAGGCAGTTTGCCTTGTTGAGCGACGGCCTGATAAACCCTAGCTCAGCTTGGTTTAATTTAAATTTAATTAATATTTTATCTGAAAGTTCAACTTCTTATTCTTTGTTAACATTTATTAACACACTCGTTTGACTATACATTCCAAAGGAGGATAACTCCTCTTTCCCATGAGTTACTTTTGGAAAGTCATCTGTATTTTCATACTAAGCTACTTACATAATCCCAGTTGTTAATACGGTTCTAATTTAATACGTGTATTTTTGCCAAATACGTACGTATAGTTTTGTCATTTTTGTGCTTTAATTTTTTGACTGTTACTAGCGCTTCATAGTGCCTAGTATATGCTTAATCACCTGTATCTTGTAGTATTTAATCACTTCTTTCTCTGTGTTTTTTTCTACACTTGTTAGTATTGACTAGTTAGTTAAGAGCTATAGCTTGCAGTTATCAGTTTTATTACTAGTAGCATCATTGCTCTGTATTGACTGTGTTTGTCCAGCTCACGTACCAGTTTGCCATTTGTGCAGTGATCCTCTCGGGAGTTCGGATGGCGAGCCCTGGGGAGATGTGACGGATCAAGGTGATACTCGGTCAACCTTTCCGTTGCTGGCGGTTGTAGCTAGCATAGCTACCCGCTTGGCTTATCATATCGTCATCACCTTGGGCTGGGACACGTCTGCAAGTCACGCAGCTCCCCCAACGTGTATATGTGGGATTGGGTGGGTTCCCCCCCCTCGTGACTTTGGGAGCTACGTGATTGGGGGAAATTTCCACTAGGGGGCGCTCGTGGGAGGGTCCAACCCAACACTCGCTTCCCCCCTTCACCTTTGTATTGTTCTGTCTTTGTGAGCGCTTGTCTAAATCTGCTATTATCGTACATATACCCGGCGGACATGGGCAAGTATTATCAAAGAAACGCAGGCAGCATTAAGCTAAGTACATTTACCTTTTCTATATGTGTGTAAGTTCAATATAACGGTCTCTCAAGCGATCACAGTTAATGAACAAGTAAAATCAGTTTAAATTAATCTTAAGCTTTGCAGTAAGGCAGTTGGCATGGGGGGTGAAAAATGTCCCCTTGTGTTATCTGCCAGTTGTAATACAATAACAATGCAAAAATAATAATGCAAAATATAAAAATACACAGGGTGTAATTGCTATGTTTGCAGTGACCGAGGCATTGAGAGATGTTAGCAAATCTGGGAGATATTAGTAACACTTATATGACAGTTTTTATATTTTTCAGTTAAGTTGAGTTTGGTTAAGTCGCTGGCCAGCAGATGCTATAAGTTTCAGATGCAGTGTATGTCAGCAGCATTAACGTGGGGGAATGGGGGGTGCAGACCCCCCCAGACCGACAAAAAACGGGCAGACCCCTTAGCGAAAAGGAAAAATTGTCAGACCCTACCCTCTCGTCCAGAAAGGAGAAAGGGTAGACCCCTCAGCGATTTTTACTAAAAATAGGTAATTTTTTAGCAAATTTAAGCGATTTTTTTTAAAATGTCCTAAAATCGCTAAAGATTGTAATTTTTTACTAATTTTTGGTCAAAAACGTTAAAAATTCGCAATTTTTGCTAATTTCGGGGCAGACCCCCTAAAATTTCGGAATTCAGGGGTAGACCCCTCGTCGAGGTCGGGGTAGATCCCCCCAGAATCGGACCCCGTGTTAATGTATGGTCAGCAGTGTAGGTAAAAGCCCGTATTTAAAGAAACACACGCATCTCAAATTTTGTTTTTCTTTTAATCGATTTTCCTGACAGCAGCGGACATTTTGTAACGGATCAAGGTGACACACGGTCAACCTTTCCGTTGCTGGCGGTTGTAGCTTGCACTAGCTAGGCTAGTTAGGTTTGAGTCTTTCTGAGCTCCTGTTAGGTAGGTAGTTCACTCTTGAGTGAGTGAGAGTGCGAGTCACTCGCCCTTAGGATCGGAATTACCCTGCGTATTTATCTGTCGAGGCTGTCCCGACTGTCTCTTGAAGCCGGGTCGTTATCCATCTGTGCCACGGTCTCCGCGTCCGCTACGTCTGGGCGTGGTCACGGCGTTAGTGCGTAGGAAAACCTACTAGCCCCGCTACAATTTCTCTATTTTAATATTTGGGACTTGGCCTCCCTTCCGAACCTTTTCTGCAGCCACATTTTTTACCCCCATTGTCTTCCAAGTGGGCGCTACTAGATTTCAGCCAACCTAGTCTCTACAGGTATGCCATGCGGGAGGCAACTTGTTTTGGAGAGAACGAGGCTGGTTGCCCTGGGCGAGACTGCAATAACCGTACGCCGGCTTGGCTTGGGGACTATGTTTTCTATCCGTAGTCTTCTTCTCTCCGCCTCATGTCCGTTTGTGGTCTGCGGAGAGAAACACCAGACAGGCCACACCAGGAGCCTAAGCGGTGTCGTACCTTCACCGTAAAATTCAACTCAATCAGTCAAATTGTGCTTCTTCGGTATTTCTTCGGAGCTGGGGGAGGGGATAATGGGAAAGACCCTAAAGGCCAGTTTGCACTACCAGACTTTCACCAGACCAGACTTGCACCAAACTCAAGTCTGGTGAAAAAGTTTCACCAAACTTATACTTTACACTATCAGACTTGACACACCAAACTGTCACCAGATACCAGACTTCGGGCAAACTTTGAGAGGGATCCAATCACATTCCAAGAAAATTGAGCGCCAGGTTTGAAAAAATTTTACTAACTGGCCTTAGCTTTTATCAAGAGTATATATTGGGAAGAGTGGGAAGCTTAGCCCTTCCAAATGGAAATGGCCTGCGAGATGCTGTTCACATGACGGTCGAAATCTCAGGGGAGGGCCCCACTGACCATTGTTCAGCATCGTGTTTATACACGTTTGACTGAAACGCATCTAACTGGCTAATTCCCTACAGTATGTCAAATTTAAGTGTATAAGGTGACCGATCGTGGGGAATCCGATGGACACGGACCCCATCAGATGGAGATCCCCACAGGCACTAGCGTAGCCAGAAAAAATTTTCGGGGGGGGGGAATGCCAAAAGTTGGCGGGGGGTCTGGGGGGCGGAGCCCCCCAGAAGTTGAAAAATTTTTCAAATTTGTAACGTCTAAGGAATTTTTTCAAAGCATTCTTTGAATTAAAGAAGCGAAATGAGGCTCAATACGTTTTCATGCACGCAAATGATGCATAAACTGGGCGAACCACGTCCAATAGGCTATTCAGCACTCATTTTTGGCTTTCCAAACCCATATTATGATGGTAAATTTAGGTAAATACGCGCCGAAGGCGCGAAAATTTTTTGAAAAATGGATGTTTTACACATGGCAGGAAAAAATTCCTGGGGGGCAACACAATTTCGGGGGGGGAATTCCCCCCATTCCCCCCCCCTGGCTACGCGCCTGCCCACAGGTGCCCACTGGCATCCGTCTGGTCAACTGCGCAATTGGGCTCCAAACTCCCGGGATCACGACTGCGTTGGGTTAACATTGAAACATCTGGAGTCCTCAAATTATGCTACCGAGCAGATGGGTCCATTCCCCCACATCACTTCCATCCCGGATTCCCGGATGTGTGGACCTGATTATGCAAAGACGTGTGCTGGGCCAATAGATGCCGAAGTGCCCTCTTGTAGCTTTTCTAAGCTGATGGAGCCCGGAAATGAACAACAACCCCCCCCCCCCACGAGATATCAGGGAGTCTCTCCCCGCCTCGCCTAGCGTTGTTAAGCGTTTGTTTATATGCAGCCGACTGAATGTATTTTATTGGCTACTTAGCTGCCGTAATCCTCATCAGTGCATTTCAGTTCGACGCTTAAGGGAGGGGGGAGGCTCGTTTTGGGTCAAAATCGATAGTCACGGTTTTTGCTCATTTTAGTAGACAATAAGTACATATGTTCTCAAAAACAAGACAAAATATGAGAGTTCGAAACCAAACGGTTACAGAGATGTTCAGGTTCAAAGTTGGAAAACTAAACAGAGCAGCAGCGAAATTGGGGTCGACTAATATGGCAAATTGATACTATTGGTTCACTGTTATAACGACTACGACACAGACACTCAGTCGTTCGCGATGCAACCTTCCCTTCCATCGAGAACTGAACCTTTTTCAGCTAGCTGTGCCCTCAAATTGTAACTTGCTATACCTTGCAGATATTACATTTTAGACACATAGTTCTACTAGAAAAGTTGTTCAGCTCATCATTAGCTAACGAATGACACCCAATTTGTCTAAATTTAGCAAATTTCAAAAATTGACTTGTGACCTATAAGAGATTAAAGGAGCCGACACGACATAAAAGTTTTGCCTATGAAGCATGTGCCTTTACAATAATGTCCGGCAGGAATTGAGTTTTATGTGTCATTTTTGGTGAACTTCGAGTGGGTAGCGAGTGAGAAATTATTAAAGATATTACGCTTATTGCGACACATCTTACTGCAACAGCCATAATAGGGTTAACAATTTGACAAATTGGTAGTTTATAGTTGGAAATACTGGCTAGATGTGTTGTGTTTCCAATTATTTGTAAAAAATATCAAATTTGCCAATCATAATGGAAAATAAATACAGAATCATCTGATCAAACAGAACTATACAAACTTAGTTCTGTGCCCCCACACCATGTTATGAGAATGTGCTCCAGAAACGTTTATAAAAGCAGTTTTATGGAAGAACGAATAGTCAACAACAAGCGAACGTCTCATCGCTGATCATACGTTATTTGCTGAACGATGCGAAGATCTGTTTATGCAGCAAACGCGATAATGTCACTTTATTCTAAGACATCTAATTCTCATACCACAAAATAGTGTTGGTTGACACCGCATTCTGCTTTACTATTATTTTTGTTGCAAGTCTCGGTTAAGGACTAAACTTTATATTTTTAAAAATTATTATTGAGAAATTGTTAGTTTATAAATTTAGTTCAACTTCAAAGTTATTTCAGCCCGAAGCTTAAAATATCTAAATTTAGATTGCCAGTTTTTTCTGTAAACTAGACCTACATCCTGGACGTAATTAGTAAGTTTTTCTTGTACAGCAAATCATATTTACATTAATCCATCCTTATGGGATAGTCACAAAGTATAGACTGTTGTAATTTCACTTGCGTGAACTAAAGAGAATGCACCGTAATGCAGAACACATTAGGAGTGTGGATAAGGGTATTCCAGTACCTCCTCCTTCGTACTCTCCTTGAAGTTTCCGCCAACCTGTCAGACTGATTAGAATTAAGGAAAGCAGCGTCACGTTGCTGTAGTTTAGAGTTAATGAAAGTTTAGTCATGCTGCTCTAGTTTGGAATTAAGGATTGTTGCGCCATGCTGCTCTAGTTTTTGTGCAGCAGCAAAGTAACTGAAAGTTTTTGCAGTAAATCTGGATTTTTGCACATCCTCCTTCATACCCAGCAACTGGGTGTCGGACAAATCACCCTCAGACAATATAAGATACTGGCAAGGGTGTCGGACAAATCACCCTGCTTTGATGAATGCCAGGAGTACACTCTATCCAGCCCTGGCAGACTGTTTAACCCTAGGTCTAGTGTCAAGAAGCTACTGTCACAAGTTACTGGTCAAGCACCTTCCGGAGATCCCGAAATGAGAGGCGTCTGATAGCAGAGAGCGTCCAGGGGGAACGTCAGGGCTCCTCACACTGGCAATGAGCAGGATCCAGGGAAGGAGGATCTGAGAGACACCGAAAGAAGGGTGGACCAAGGGATCCAAGTTGGGATCAAAGAGAAGTACTGGGATCGGATAGGCAAGGATCACAAGCAGGCCAGGCAGGCCGGTCTGATCCAGGAAGGCAAGGCAAGAGGCTAATGAGCAAAATGAATCAAATGGGTTAAAACCGATTTCAGAGAAAAATCCCAACAAGATATTTCCTGGGTCAAGGAGATTGTTTTCAAGAAGCCGAGTTAAAAGTTTGAGAAGTTTTGTGGAAGTTTGAGTACGCATTCAGTGGTTAAAAATTGTACAGTTTTTTATTAAAAAGCAAAATTGAGGATTTCTGGGAACTCTCCCAAGCTTCTCAGTAGATTTCTTTTCGGAAATCCACGCGACCCTGATAATATCACATGGATATTACGAACATCAGAATCTTTTAATAACAGTCAATAGTAAAAATCAGATTAAATCAACGGAGATTCTCAAGGTGTTTATTTGGAATAGAGGAGCTCTGGGCCCTTTAAATAATCATTAAAGTGATTCCCAGAAAAAAAGTGGGAAATCACTAAAAAACGAGATGAAAAAATCAAACAAGGAAGAAGCTAAAGGAGGGAATAAATACCTAAACCCTCTTAAATTTGCCAAACCCGTCATTAAATCCAGGAATATCAAACCGGAGTGGACGAAATTTGGGCATAGCAACGCCCTAAAAAAGAAAAACAGGTAAAGGGAGAGAGGAGAGGCCAGGAGCGGCCGTTCAGCCCGGAAGAAACAGTTAGACTGAGGTGGAAGATCGGTCTACCTGTAAATCACCACAACTTCGGCATCATTGTCTTGATTGGCCGAAATTGCCTATGCGCAACAAGGGCGCGCACTAAGTGATTCTGATTGGGTCAAGCTTGCTGGTAATTAATAACGTGACTTTTTCTGAAGTGTTTACATACGCGGGGAAAGGGCAAATAAACCAATCCCTTTCCCCTATTGCAAAATTAAGTGAAAGATTAACCAAAGATAACACTAATGCAAACGCACTCAGGCGAAAAATCGACACTGCGTCAATTTCTCTCTAAAATGAAAAACATGACTCAACACTAGCCCGGACCAGAGGGTCCCCTAATTAAATTAAAGACTGCTGATTTGGTAGGTACGTAAGTAACTTAATTAGTAAATTATTAGGTACGAGCCTTTCAAAACAATCACAAATATCAATACAATACAATACAATACAATACAATACAATATGTTCCAGCTAAGACATGAATTAAAGTTAAAAGTTTCTTCAGGAATTAAAACTTTCCCTCCTTTTCTTTGCCTCTGAGTCTCAGCCGAGGTGGACCCAAGGAGCGCAACATTTGTACTGTAACTGTCATCAACAAAAGAAATCCTTGTCAGGGACAAATTTGTAACAGAAACCGTGTAAGTTTCCGTTAGTTTGGTCGGAACTTTACAAAAACTTAAAAAACACTTTCAAAAGAGGAAGCGAACGAATTTAATTATGACTTAAACACTTGCTTGAAACCAGCAAAAGGGCAAGCCGAGCTTTCCTTTTGCTTAACATTAATTGAATTAATTTATATCCCAATTAATTAATTTTTATTAATGAATTATATAAATTATAAATTTAATTAATTGAATGTAAACATTAATCAAACTTAAACAAGACGAAACTATTAACAGTTATTGAACTTTTAAGGGATGAGCTAAGCTGTCCCAGTTAGGTTAGAAAATCAAACGTAGAACAAAACCGAACGAAGAAGCAATAAATATTTTCAGCTAAACTTGAAGAGAAGTACCTGCAGCATTTATTTATAAACGTTTGAACTTAATTATTTATGTTTAATAATACGAAACTTTATTTCGAAAAATGTAAATAGAGTTTTTTGACCAGTCAGGTCAGTCCTGAAGGTCAAGTCAAGGCCCCATCTGTGACTGGAAAATCGACTTGTAGAATGAAAACGAACCACAGAAAGGGTGAATATTTTAAGATATTTGAGAAGAACAAAGCTTGTTGACTTTCAGGATATAAATTTCATACTAATCTGTAATGCAATTAACGAGTAATTAACCAAAACTACCAGTACTAATGAAACTTGAACGTTGGCTTGAAATCTTCGTTGCTGAAAAATGGCTTAAAAATATAAACGAACCACAGTACAGGTTGTAAATTTTAGCTAGATCGCAAAAGCGGCTCCTGATCTGTTTAAATGTAATAATTTTTGATTGAATTTTAATGTTGCATATTCGACTACTGGCATTTTCATGGCCATGTTGGGTTGTTTTGACCATATCAGCAAAATCCCTCTAATTAGCTTAATTTAGCGAGTTGTGACAATCAGTGACAGTCGTTCGACAGCTGCCATTCCGCCTGGGGAGCGGCGCCCAAGGGGCCAACTACCTAGCTTTCCCCTAACAGCATAATTAATGAAAATTAATGCCAGCTCAAATCAACCCAACTTCACGCGTCCTTAATAATTTGGTTGCCGCTTTTCCACAAATAGGCAACCCTTTGTGTCCGTTATTTATTATTATTCTCCGGATTCTTGTCCCCTTTCTAACTTTTGATCGGCTGGACCAATCCGGCTGAAACTGGAACGAATGGAAATGGAAAAAATGGAAATGGAAATGGAAAACTTTCAAAATTTTGCCCGATTTTTCTGAAAAATTAAACATTTTATCTAAAAAATTCTGACGAGGCGGGAAATTTTTTGAAATTTTACTGTAAAAACTAATTTTTCCGGCTATTATGGTTACTCCTTGGCCATTTTTTTGTTACCCCTTGTCCCCGACGGCGATACGACATGTACCTTGTCCGGGTTGGGAGGGAAGCCGCTTATCACTCGAGCTTGGATTTCTGGGAACTCTCCCAAAAATTCTTAATCCCCATTAAATTAAAATTCTTGAAATTTCAGTTACAAAATGCGTCTTCAAACTCTTGCCAAATTCGGGAAACTTTTATTTGCCAACTGCCAAATGCCAACTTCTTGGAGATGATTTTCTGGACCCAGAAAACATCGTGTTTTTTGGGTGCTGCAACATCGCTGCAACCTGGAGTCATTATAAACTATTTTGTGAACTTTAGTGAAGTCAATTTTGTGATTATGTTGGAAAACCCGGTTGTGTGTCTCCCCTCCCCCTTTCCCTTCTTTCTTCTAACTGTTACTCTATCTGTACTCTAAACTCTCACCGTCACCGAAAATAAGTGAAGTTCTTCAAGCTAAATTCCCGACGTTTCGTTGTATATTCCAAAATTCCGAAAATAAATGAAGTTCTTTGAGCTAAATTATTTATTTTTCGTTCTGTATTCCGAAACACGGAAATTAAGTGAAATTTTTTTGAAAACTTTCCTCGGAATGTCAGCCAGCAATGGGGATCAGAATCTTTTGACAGATGCAATACACCGCAATCCCCCAGGTTGAGACTTGCTCCCTCAGGTTGATTATCCTTAAAGAACTTCAGCCGCTTTCCGGCTCTGAGGCATGTTGCAAGGCTTACCAAACTTTCGGTTGTTGACTGAGCGGGGAACTCCGGGAAAGAAGAAAGAATACGAAACTTTCATTTTGAACTCTTGAAATATAAATATGCAGGAAATATAAATATGTTCTTTCTGTTTTATTTCTTATTTTGTCTCGTTGTTTAAAACTTTGCACCTCTAAACTTTTGGGGAAATCCAAAAGCCTTCAAACTTTTAAAATTCGTACAAATTATCCGTTAACCGCTTCCTTTAGGCAGGAAGTAGGATATTAGCGTCCCACTGTCTGCCAGGTGGACAGTCAGAACTAACATCTAGAGCTCTGGGAAGGGAGGAAACTGCGCAATATTGACTGAACATCTGTGAAATAGCTAATACCATCAGTTCGGTGCTGTGCTTTAATACAAACCGGTAACAGCATGAAAGGGTTAATTAATCGTCCATAAGCTAAAGTGATCAGCGCATTCCAACAATGAAAAAATATGAAAAAAGCATTGTGAGCTATGTATTTCAAACCAAGCAGTGGTAAGATGCAAAGGTGCAAAATTTATCTGAGCATTGTTTAAACCACCGTTAAAACCCTTGGTAGGATAACGAATTTTGTTTATCCACAACTTCTGGATAATGCCCTTTTCAGGGTCCACTTGCTAACATCCGGTTTTATGGTTCCCGAAAGGAAGGTTTACATTTTGCTTCTAAGATGTGTACAGCTACAACACAGTTGCAACGTCTATAAAATGTTACATTCCGCATGCATACTGCATTGCATGTTTAGCGTTTTGCAAAACATGGTGTTCTTCAAGTCACTGTGGCAATATTGAAAGTTCAACGTGAAACGTGAAAATAACGTTAAATATTGAAAGTGGGATTACATGGGATTGGAAAAAGCCAGTTCGGTGGGCTGGGGATGGGATGGGCATCTCTTCAAGTGGGATGGGATAGGACGGTGAAATAGAAAATCAGGTGGGACGGGATGGGATTGGAATGAATTCAGAGAATTTGTCCCATCTGCCAACTTTGGCTAGGACCTCCTTTTTAAATAACTACCAAGCATTCTCGTAAGTCTGCTGCTAAACATATTTAGGAACGGCTTAGGAGCATACTCTGGACAATCTCTTGAAATGCCCCCTGAGGTTTTCACATGTACAGCGAAAGGTTAAAATTAAACTGTGGAGGTCCGGGATAGCTGTGCGGTAGCGTACACTATTATTGAAATAAAGAAAATGAAAGTGAAACTTCGACTGAAACTAAGCCTGAAATGTAAATTATGAATAAAATTGAAACTGAAGCTAAACTAAACGAACGAACGAGCGAAACAATTATTCTCGGTTCATTTTATAAACCGACATTATATTAACCATTTATAATGCTGTTTTTGGTTTCAACTGAAAACTGTAAATCTTGTTAAACTTTCTTTTTATGTTCTTTCCCACTTCGATTCAAAGAATCATCTCTTGGCCAAATCAAATAGGGCAGATCCCGATAAAACTTGGCAGTCACAGGCCTGAGGAAATCTGATGGAATAAGGTCTGTAGTAAGGTTTTTGTACAGTGCCAACATTTTTCAACACCTGAATGCTACGATATCGCTGCATACATGTACCGTAACCTAAAATGCAGAAAACTGAAAATAATCACATCTATGTCAATTAAAAACACGTCATTAGAGTTTTGACAAAAATTTATTTCAGTTATTTAATTTAATGTAATTTTATTTAATTCTACTTTATTTTACTTTACTTTACTTTTAGGACTTTACTTTTGAGCATTCTTGATGTCGGGAACAGTTGCTTCACTTACCACTGAGGCATTTTGTTTCGCTGTCACAAGCCATAATATTGATATACTGTGGGTAGAATTCCTGCCTCAATTTTCCCCATTTCCAACAGATATTGCAAAGCCCCACGTATCGAGAACCTGATTCTGCAGACTCCCCTCTTCGAATGCATTTGATGGTATAAACATATTCAACTGAAGTAATAGACAGTGACACAGGGTAACAAACCGTATTGATATGTACACCAATTTATGCTTACAAGTGCATAGTTTATGGTTAAGTGTTGAACGTTTTATGCTAACCGTAGGCAAAAGCTGCCAAAATTTAGTGACGAACTACTCTCAATTTTATATTGATTTCTAAATTCAAACGCTATTATTAAATTCTACAGATATATATGTCGTAGTAATTTCTGTATTCAGTAAATACTGTATTTACTGGCCGATTTCAGTAAATACGGTATTTACTCGTAAGAATGGTATTTTCTTTAAACTTCCTATCTTTACACGTAAGTACCATTTTTACTGAAACTCGACCAGTAAATACTGTATTTTCTAGTAAATTCTGTATTTTGTCTTTAAACGCCTTTGCCTTTGTGTGTGGCTAGAGGTTCAAAGGGCATGCCGACGTCATATTTAAAGCCAAAAGATAGGTCATACATTATCACAATATGTGAAAAGGGGGTGCGTGAAGATAAACTCCAGACGTTAAAAATATTAGTTTACAAAACTAAGAAATTGTTTTAATTTTAACACAGTTTTTAAAATCAAGACAGACATGTATGTATTATATAATCATTATGAATTACGATTAATTAAAAATTAATTCGTTGCTTTGGTTTTTATCTTACTTACTTTTCGTAATTTGAAAATATAGCAGTTTAAAACTTTAAGTAAACCTGTAGTATATCCTAAATTCTGTATAAAATACAAATTTATTAGAAAATACAGAAAACATACGTGTATGATACATGTATCTGTTTTGATTTTAAAAAACTGTGTTAAAATTCAAACAATTTCTTAATTTTGTAAACTACATAATATTTCTAACGTCTGGAGTTTACCTTCATGCATCCCCTTTGCACATATTGTGATAATATATGACCTTATCTTCTGGCTATAAATATGACGTCGGCATGCCCTTTGAACCCCTAGCCACACACAAAGGCAAAGGCGTTTAAGACAAAATACAGAATTTACTAGAAAATACAGTATTTACTGGACGAGTTTCAGTAAAAATGGTATTTACGTGTAAAGACAGGAAGTTTAAAGAAAATACCATTCTTACTAGTAAATACCGTATTTACTGAAATCGGCCAGTAAATACAGTATTTACTGAATACAGAAATTACTACGACATATATATATCAAGGGCAAATTAACACTCCATTGATTTGTTGTACTTCCGGCTCTCCAGTCAGGTTCACTTACAATTTCAGTCAAAAAGCAAAATAATACTGATTAGTAATTTATGATAAACCGAAATGAAAAATCTGGATAACCCAGTAGCATGCCTGCGCCACTGCTTGTTAAATTTACTTGTCAAGGAAATGTAGATAGCTTTCCGACTAATGCAATTAAAAGCTGCAGTGTAAGCTAATAAAACGTACGTACTCTCACTAGATAAATCCTGACGTTTGACTCTGTTGCTCGGTATATCACTGGCAAAGGCAGTCCCAATGTGCCCATCATTTAAAACGGCGTTTGAAGACGAGTTTTGCAACAAACACTGAGCTGTGGCGAGCGCTTTCTTCTCAACTTCTGGCGACGGCATTAACAATTTCAGACCTCCTAGCTGTAACCTGAAAACCGTTGCAACAAGAAGCAGAATTTAAAACTTTGTTTGTGGCAAGAGTACTCCACGCTTTGTAACCAACCTCTCTGAATTATACTTGTTTATTGAATTGGTTCAATTGAATTTCAACTTGTTAGTTGAATTAGTTCAGTTTATAGTTCAGGTAGCACTTCATCTGATAAACTATGCGGTACAAATATTTGTTCAAAAAATAAATGGTGCCAAAATTAAGTGGTTTAAAACTTAAGCATTTGTATTTCGGACAACTTCATATATCTTTTTTCTTGTGTCACTGTCTGGTACTACCTAGTGTACATAATAGGATGGATGGCAGGCTGTCTCTTATCAGCTCAAGGTACATGCTCTGCACGCTAATGGCTGACCCCTCCCACAAACGTGTACCTAGTGACCCCCCCACACAAATGTGTACCTAGTACACGTTTCTGTACGCTCACTCGCCGTATCTTTACGTGTTCGAAAACACAACGCCTGCGTGCGTCCAATTTGTGTCTGCTTCGAGCTTTAGAACGCAAAGATAGCGTGCAAATTTCTTTGAAGTGAGCATACACGTTTGTGGGGGGGTCAGTCGTTAGCGTGCAGAGCATGTGCCTCCAGCTGATAACAGAGAGCTTGCCTGCTGTCACACTCATATATTATGTACTCTTGGTACTACTGTGCTGCCAAAATTAAGGTTTACACAAGAAAATTTTAAAGTTTTTAAAAATGTATAACTACTTCACAGCTGGGTACTCACTCACTTTTTACATGAAGGCTTTATTCCTTTAGCAGTGACTCCTAACGATTTCAAACTGTTTTGCAAATGAGAGGTAGTTTCTTTGTCTCCACATCCCTTGTTTTGCTTTGTTGATTGCTCAATCAGACTTTCATAAATGTATTTCATGCATTGTTTGCATTTCTTATTTCTACACCTTTTCCCCTTAGAGCTTTCCTAAAATAAAACAGATAAAAGCACATTAAAATTAGGCACACTCTTTACAGTAAATAGTAGAGTTAAAAACAAATGTAAAACTTCACAGAATATATGTTACGTGCAACATTGAAAAGCATGTAATTTTGAAATTGCTCGGTCTTATCGTGCAATTTAAATATAATAATATAATAATTTTGAAATGGCACGGAGTTTCCGTGACATTTCAAAATTGCAGGTGAAACCGTGACATTTCAAAATTGCAGGTGATTCCGTGCAATTGCACGGGTGAAGGTGAAACCGTGCATTGAAATACATACAAAACTTCCAGGTTCTGTTTACACTTTGATTGTACGTTTAAATTTTTATATGTCAAAAATTAAGTAATATGTACAATTTGGGCATTTAGTAAATTATTATTATTAAGTTAGAATGTATTAGCTTTTGGTTATAATTTGAGTTGGTAAGTTTCTGCTATTTACTATTTGCAAAAATTAGAGAATAAAGAAACAGAGAAATGGTTGCTTATAGATAGATGAATTTTAGATTTAAAGTTTAGATTAGTAAAATATAGCTTATTTATAAAATATAAATTTCTTGGCACAGGTCCCCCAGGACCTGACCTATATTAATAAATGGTTACATGTTACAAGATTTCAATCGTTTAAGCTCCATTCACAAAGCATACAAAATTATTCAATATAATGGTTATATTTTTCTTTAAGAAACTACCAACACAAACTATAACCAAACGATGAAAGTTGCAAACGTTGTAATTTAATTCACTAAACGCTCAAATGGTACATATTATTTGCTTTTTCAGAGTTCACATATTAACCTTAGCATCCAATCAAAGCGTAAGCAGAGGCTGGAAATTTTGTATGTATTTAAATATTGCACGTTTTCCCCCGTGCAATTTTGAAATGTTACGGAAACTCCGTACAACTTAAAAATTGCACGACTGTTTCCGTGCAATTTTAAAACTACAGGCTTTTCAATACTGCACGCAACATATGTACCGATGTTGCTTCAATAATTTCTCGTATTCACTCTACCTTGAGCTTTATTCCTTCAATATCAAGCAATGTTTTAGCTCTGCTATAGTCCTCACAGGTAGTTTCCTTGAAGCTGGATATTGCTTCTTCTATTGATGTTGCCTGAGAGGACGAATCATAAGATAAACAGGTTGATGAAGAACCCATTTTGATACAAGGACACTAAAAAGTACACCAAACAATTTATTAATACACATGAATGCTACTTTTGCCACCTGGTAACTAAAAATTAGATCCTGCAGTACTGCATACATGTCGTAGCAAGATAGTAAAATTGGCAAGATACTTATCTTGCTAACATTCTAAGTGTTGGTAGGATAGTAATCTTACTAAAGTTTAGCACGATGTCAGCAAGAATAACAACTTACCAGTTTCAGTACGAAATGTGTTTTCGATTTGGAAACAAAGAAAGTATTAGTTTACCCTGTTTTATGCAATTCAATGAGTTTGATGCAAGGAACTTTCGCAAAAATTAAAAACTAATAATTGAGCTCTGTGCTGAAATCATATTTGCGATGGGAATACAGAAGAAAATTAAGATATCATTTCAAAGTTAGTTGTGAAAAATACAAAATAGATAGCTATTCGCTGGTTCGCTTTTAATTTTGTGAAAGTTCTCCCTTGCATTAGATTCATTGAACTGCATAGCATAGGGTATACTAATGACCTTCTGAAACTGGTCAGACGACGACTACTATCTTAATACCAACAATTTAGGCAAAATAGTAATCTTGCTAAATTTTCTGTCAAGATAAGCAGTTTGCCAATTTTACTATCTTGCTACCAGATATATATATATATATGTGTGTGTGTGTGTGTGTGTGTGTATATGTGTGTGTGTGTGTGTGTGTGTGTGTGTGTGTGTGTGTGTGTGTGTGTGCGTGTGTGTGTGTGTGTGTGTGTGTACATACAAATATATATATATATAGTGCTTGCATATAACAATTTCAGCTAAAACTACATAAATTTACCGTAGCGGAGATTTCAGGAGCCGGCAAGTCTGCAACATTAAAAAAGTCGGGTGAGGAACACTGCAGCACGTAGTTATAATTTTTTATTAAATTCATCAATTTGATGTAAATTTTTTAATTAAACTACAGCAAAACGGTATACAAAGAATTGAAATTTCAAAATGTTGTAGCAGCTTTTCCTGATATTTCCTGTTGTTCCTCAGCGCAGTAGGTCTCTTACGTTTGCTCTATCACCATGGTTCCACGTAATGTCATGTAAACGATGGAAGTTTGCACGAAAGCGTGTAGGCAATGCTTTAAAACGGCAGAGCATGATTTACACGTGCAATCTAAATTCTGAATTGCTATAATGCATAAAGCAAACAAAATAAGAAAGATCGCTAATTTACTGAAAAGAAACAGGTTTGTTCTAAAGATCCTTTATAACAATTTGCAGACGTCAGTTGATTATTTTTAATGAACTGTGACGTTAAGCCAAAGTTCAGTTGGTATGCTCTTATGTGTTAATCACAATAAATAGATAAAGCACGCAAACACTGAAAATTGACATCTAAACTGAAAATACAGTATACGTAATTGTTAAATTGGTTTAGCATTAAAATATATTAACTCTGGTTTGGTCAAAATTGGGCTGATTTTGCTAACTTTCTCGGTAAACTCCAGCTTTAAGATAGTTTCCGCTGGACAGCAGGCATGCAGTTTATTAACTGTTCCGCTGACAGCACTTAATCTTTCCAAACAATATTGATTGTTTATTTTCTAGTAGGATTACGAACATAGATTCGAAAATTGTAATGTATATACAGTAGTCAACATTGTTACCGTCAAAAAATGAACTTTTCCATTTAGATAAAGATCAATTGCTTATAACGTAATCACTAAAATGTAGTATCTTCTCATTTTTAATCAAACCAATAAGTTGCTGTAAAAAGCAGTGTGTGGCTTTCTTTCATAGACCAATTTTTATTGCTCAAATAGGTAAAGTACGCGTGACTTGCTGTGTCATATATAAGTGTAATTATGATGTAAGGCAAAGTTTGTTCCCAGATGTATCATAAGTAAAAAGTAGTAACAAATGACCATAGCAAAATTTGTGAAATGACGACAGTGAACACTTCTTGAAACTTTAGTTGACTAGTATATTCATAGCCAGAGACACGGAAGCTTCAGAAACGTTCACTACAGCATAGAAACAATTTCAGTTTTTTGCATGTCTGGAAAAACGTCTTTAGTTAATCTATGCTCTTGTGTTCGGTGTTGGAACCTTCGCCATGGTTAAAATCTTGCCTACCATAAATAACCAAATTTGCCAAAGATAGTAGGCCGAAATTAGTTTGACTATTCAACAATACAATATGTCAACTATTTAATAACATGATTTATAGCTCACCTTTTTTAGCTTCGCTCCACCGTATGACGCAAAATAAAACGGCAAAGAAATTTAAAAACTGCATCTTTACCTGTCTGCGCTGATTTTTTATGTCCTAAATCACAAAAATAAAACAGTTTTAGCTGAAAAGTCTCCGCTATCAACAACTAAAAGAGGAAATGTTGATAACGAATCTGCTTGAGCCTAGACGCAGTAATGCAGAAACAACTAAAATCTAATCTTAAAAGAATCATAAGCTATGTTGTTAGCGGATGGGTCATCGACCTCTTCCTGAATCCTGATCATGTCTGTCTCTATTAGAAATTGGATTGCTCCTGTGAAAACAACCTTGCAACGTGCAAAACTTATGTGGAACCAGTGAAACCGGGCATTGCTCAGCTGAGTACACTAGGCAAATGTATTTTGTGTGGTCAAAAGTCTTAAACGGCAAGCTGTCTTCGTTGTTAACTCAATCAGAAAATGTATAAAAAAACGGAGCAGTTAAGCACAGAATAATATTTATATTTAAGGGATCGTTGCGGTAACAGATTTAGGAATTTCAATTAGAAAAAGCTTTAAATCTGAAAAGCCAAGCAAATTCATAAAAATGAACGCTAGTAAAAGTGCAAATGACTTCTTTCAAAATGGATTCTGGATAGGTATAAAATGAAACCCCCACACCCTGTAAATACTGCATTGACTAGGAAACTGGAGTATCATAATCTGGACCTCCGAAAAATACTCAAGGTTCAAAGCGCATTGAAGGTTCTCGATTCTCAAGGTTCTCGACCGGTTGAATCCCGAATTGGATTGGAGTGCAATGTCCGATTGCTCTCATTTCTGAAAACAAAACACACGCTCCTTGTCTAGTTAAGTTTCCTCTGCGACGACACAACAGATTTCCAACAGGTTATAAATTTTCTGCTCGGTATAAATTCGGAATCAGAGTCGTTTGATAATTGACTTTGCTGTTGAATTAGTGAAGTCATTTTGTGGAATCAATGACTTCAGATTTTGAGCTTAATTCGTTACTATATTCCGTGTTTAATGCTTGCAACGGCATCCACGAAACGGTTGGCCACTGGTCACACTTTCCAATGAGTTTTTGAATTTTCATGTAAAACTAAGAAATATAATAAAAATCTCAAAAACAGCTCTTTTAATACATTAATGATTAGCTTAAAAGTTTCTACAAATTTCTTAACGGAGGATTACTTATGCCTGGATGATATTAATTGTGCCTCAGTGAGAACAATTGTGTCGTGCCTCAGCGAGTTTTCAAGTTAACCTAAAATTTTGTGCCTCCGCGAGGCAACTTTGTGCCTCAGCGAGACACTTTGTGCCTGGATGAGACGCAACTGTTTTAACCCTCTTCTGCCCAAGACTTCTCGGGGAAAACGGCTCAAAATGACAAATTTTTTCTTTTGGCTGCCGTTTCTACTGAGAGCACCTAGAGAGGTAGGACCACCACCAATCGATAGAGAATTAATTTCTGTGCAGTTTCAAATCCAAGTTTTTGGGTCTCCGATGCGCTCAAAACCTTTAGAGTCGCCGACAAAGTCGGACGAATTACGAATTTTTTGCCAAGCTTTCACTGCAAAAAACCAATAAATTTATTCCTAGAAGCAAGATTTGATTCTGAGACGGGATCAACTATACGTTAATTTAATGTTTATACCCTTCCCTATCTCCGGGTAGAACGGCTTTGAAGGAAACTAATTATAACCGATGTTGGAATCGTTTAAACACCGAAACATAGCACACAATTTGGCGAATTATCCATTCCGCTGTGGAATATTTCCTTGATTTTATCTAAAATTCTACAAAAGTGAGGTGCTAAGTGTACAAACAGTCAACCTAAATTCTACTTTCGTGTAATGTCCAAGGCAGGACATAGCTAATCTTCAAATCTTTTAAATTCGAGCGCGTAATTGTTTATTGTCAAGTTTTCTCGGGTTGAAACGAGCGGTGTTTTGGGCGCTCCTGTATTTTTACTTACCTTAATTTTATTCTTTATTGTGCTATCTAAAACTCTACAAACTGGCGACCGTTTCATTAGAGTATCATGTCTGATTTTTCTTCAACGCTTATCCGTTACCTTATAGGTAAACATTCGCGATAATACAGTCCGTCTTTTTCCGGAACTCCGTTCCGGGCATGGCAAATGGCAGCCGTGACTTTATTTCGATAGCAACTATTAAACTTGTTACTTCAAATTGTACTACGAGTGTCAAAGCAAAATGGAATACGTGATCAGAGCGCTATTGTGCAATCGGTGTCTGCTCTTTGGAACAGAATCCAAAAATTGCCGCTTGTGCCAAATGGCCACCGCGGGCATAAAATGGTTAAGAGGACTAAAATAGGGGTGCACAAAGTTTGTTCGATTTCAATTTTTTCAGGCATACAAAGAACCTGCGTCTGCGTGGGCAAAGTAGTGTGGAGTCTCTGGTTGCTATAATGTACAGCGACCTCAAAAAGTTGGCCGACTCACCGACTTTGGCGACACCCAACATAAATACTGATTAAAATTTTATAGCTGCTTGGTTGAAAACATCTACGCTTTGAAGGTTCATTGATAATGATTATCAGAGAGTCCTGAGTCCTAACCAAGCTTTTAGGACCCCTACGGCCCCCTGGCTTGCCTAACATTGCGGCGGATACTCATCTGATACCGTTGGCTTTCGGGTGCCATTTATACTCAGTCAGTCCCTTTGAATCAGCCAGTGGGAGGGAATGTCCCTCAGGAAACTTCGTCAGAATATGCTTCCCCCAAGCTCAAATTTCAGAACCAGTTCCGCTTTCAGTGACTTTTCAATATGATGTTTTGAAAAAACCAGTCCAAAAGAAGAAAGAAGAAGAAAAAAAGAAAATCCTACTGTGCATGAACTGGCATGTGGGACCCATGCAGGCATGACTTGAGGGGAGAATTGCCCAACTCGTATTTGACCGCCCCCTGACCCAAATGCTGATACTATTTGGTTGCTGAGACAGTAGGCCACACCACTACGTGCGATTATGCTGCCCAACATGCTGTGGCCACCCCTAGTACGAGCCCTGCGGTCCCCATGCTGTCCCAGAGCTTGGTCAGAATCCCTGCTGTGGGTGCCGTCCGGGTTTAGGTGGCCGACCCAGGGCAAATTTGGCCACAAATGCCAAATTTGGGTCAAAATTCTGGAATACGGTATGGACAACCTACCAGGTTTGTATAACATCAACAGCAGCCTATTTTACAGCCAAAGACTCCTCAAGCACACATCATAAATCCTCCTCCTCCTTCTTCAGCTAAAATTTCTGTGAGACACACAGAGCCACGTCTCACCTCCTAATCTTCCAAATCCTCCCACTCCTCCAGGTCCTTTACCTCTCATCCACCTATGATACGCCCTGTGGGCAACAATTCGGCACCGAAAATTGCCCCTCTCCCGGTTCTTTCGACTTATGTTCAGGATGCTATCCCTCAGATAGTGCAAGCCACGGACACCTCGGTGGCCAAATATGATGCTTCTTTATATAGGATGTATATCGATATTCTACGTAATATCCCTCGATTTGACCCTGATAGAATGTATTTGGAAGATTGGCTCCCGATATTTAAATCTGCAGCTAAAATTCATCGAATTCCCACTGAGCAGTGGGCAAGGTTGATGTTCAACAAACTGACGGGAAAAGCCTTGATCTGCTGACCTGAGGTTGCAAACACGTTTGAACGATTTGTGGATTTGTTAAGGACTCAATTTCCTCGACCACGGCTGTCAATTCGATACAGATATGTATCTTCTTTCACGAGAAGAGTCCAGCGTCATGGGGAGTCGGTTTTCAGGTATATATCAGGGCTCCAGGCACAGGCCATCTCAAGTTGGCCCGATGATGCGCTGGAAAGCGAACAATAGTGCGTCCAGCAACTTTTCGCGGGAATTTGGATAAAACGTACATTAGTGTCTTGGCTCCACTTTTCATTGATCACGCTCCCACGATGGACCAGTTTTTACGTATCATTGATAAATTGAATTCCAGGGACTCAAGACCCTCGGAAGAAGACGGTTTATGTTATTCTATGCTATTATATCAGGTATCCACTGGCGACATGATTCAAACGAGTCATGTCTAAATTCTAAGTCTTCTGTCAAAAAGCCTAAAGATTTGGTGGGGAAAGTTCGTATGGAATTGCGAGAGATGCGGGACTGGATGAAACAGCAAACTAGGGATCGTTTTAATCAAATGGAGGAAGAAAAAAAGAGGTTGAGTCCAGTTTGTAAATTTTGTAAAAGGAAGCGGCATCCCCCAGAAAAATGTTGGGATAAATGTCCGGAATTAGCTCCCCCGGACTAAAAGCCACGACCATCTCCTAGAGGGGTAACTTACGTAAAGGATACGTATTATTGCAGTCAGCAATACTATTCTCAGCCTCCACAATGGTAGTATCAGCCTCCTGGTGGCATATTATGAGCAGCCTACGTAGGTATATGCGCAGCCACAAGCTACGCACTCTGTGCCCCAACAGCGTTCGCAGCTTTGATTTCAAGGGCGGAGCCAGCTTAATATTATCCTCAGGTTCCGGTGGCCCAGCAGGATCAGCCTTAGGTCCTATTCCTTATTCGGGGTCGGCTCCTGCGGCTTCTGCCTGCCCAGGGGCAGCGGTTCCGTCTTTTCAACAACAGGCTGCTCAGGTTGTTCCTGCGCAGGTGGTTCCTCAGGTGTCCCATGTAGGTTTTGTACAGGGCCCCCTGCAAGGAACTAATGTTGTAGCTGCTCAAAATTCAGAACCTGTTCCAGATCAAAATCAGTTACCGGCTCAAAATCAAATGCCGGTTTAAATCAATCACCGGCTCAAAATCAAATGCCGGTTCACAGTCATTACCGGTCCAAAATCAAATGCCGGTTCAAAACCAGTTGCAGCCTCAAAATGTGCCGTCTCTGGAACAGGTTATGCAGATTTTGTATCCATTTCATTTTGGTATTATTGACGCTTTCCCTGGTCTTCCTAACCAAACATCAGTGTAAATGTGTTCCGTGTGGAATCACCCTCTGACGCATCAATGGTAAAGGACAGGTTTGTACATTTATTTAATGTTGCAACAAAGAATGTGGTCAAATTGGCATCTATTCACTCGACTACCACCACATTTATGGTTTCGTACTTTAAGTTAATTTAGAAGCAGCTGCAACAGATGGTTAAAATTCTTCATAAGGTGTGCCCGGGAAAATTAGATCCTAAAATTACCGAGGCTTCTGATTTATCTCCTGAATCGTGGTGCTCGGGAGAGTCCAATTCTGACGTATTTCTCCTTCTTGATCTGGCACAGGTGTCTACTCAGTCTGTGAGCACAGAAACGGAGATTCTTCCTTCAGGGAAAGGGCCTTAAGCTTCAAATCGGGCAAGTCTTTTCATTCGGCCACTCTGGCCCCCAAAGGTCCCTCTGAATGGGATTTAGCAGCCATTTTATCGGCGGGGGATAATACTCCCACAATAAAGGTTGAAATTGGTGACCAGAGCTTCTTAGCTACTATTGACTCGGGGCCTCTATTTCCATTATAGGCCCACGAATTTTGGAAAGATTTGCCCGGGCTGGTGTCACAGTCAGTCTACAAGAACTTGATCCTATTTCTGGCGGTAACCTCAGCAAATTACTAAAATTGACTTTACCACACTGTTCACTTTGGTCACAGCCGTTGCTAAAACTGGAGCATGGAGATTCAGCAAGCTTGCAAGGCATTTTAGTAAAAAACAATAAAACCGTTTAGTAGTTCAAGAGTTGGGATAACACTTTGGTTATGTACCAACATTTGCATTTTATTAAATTTATAAATTAACGAACTGTCTTGCGTCTCCACTTTTAAAACTTAGTGATTAGGTTTTGTAAATAATGAAAAGGCATTAAACAGAAAATAGGAACTAATAATTATATAATCAGCAATTATTGTTATAGTCTTAAATACTAATCAAGTTTATTGAAAATTTTGTAAATGTTGTGCTGTATTATTGTATCAGTAACACCGTATTATTATTAATTATTATCTATAATGAATATGCCAATATAATTATCAACGCGCAGGGCAAAAGGAATCATAGAGGGACTGTAGGGTATTTCAATTGAGTCGCCACATGATTTTTGATGACACTTCTCAAGGAGTCACTGCCAATAAATGTTCCTTCAAATATAAGGGACATTGAAAGGAGGTGGACGCCGATGAATGGTTCTTTGATGCCGTCGCAAATTACTGGCGTTGGCAAAAGATTTACCACACTGTTCACTTGTCACAGCCGTTGCTAAAACTGGAGTATTGGAGAGATTCAGCAAGCTTCGCTAGGCATTTTTAGTAAAAAACAATAAAACCGTTTTAGCAGTTCAAGAGTTGGGATAACACTTTGATTATGTACCAACATTTGCATTTTTTATTAAATTTATAAATTAACGAACTGTCTTGGCGTCTCATCTTTTAAAACTTAGTGATTAGGTTTTGTAAATAATGAAAAGGCATTAAACAGAAAAATAGGAACTAATAATTATATAATCAGCAATTATTGTTATAGTCTTAAATATTGATCAAGTTTATTGAAAATTTTGTAAATGTTGTGCTGTATTATTGTATCAG
>JASAND010022363.1:0-11359 GCA_030248195.1 Trissonchulus latispiculum
GAGTTGCTTCCAGGATTTACCTGCATCAAATTAGCCTTCTAATCGCCGGTTAGATACCGGACAGTCTGCCGGTGGTTAACACAGTTATCATATCAAAATCTATTTTTGTAATTTACTGAGGTAACAATTGTCAGCACGCACAGAGTTGGAAGTGGGCCGCGGCTACCCACGAATAACCACGGGTAATGGAGGTTTTGCTACCCGCATTGTACCCGCGCGGGTAGTTGCGGGTATCTCCTGCAGAGATATTCACTAAAATTCTAAGATTTTATGAAAAGTGTTCGGAAAAATAGACTTCCTGTTGGTTCCTTCAAAATTTTTTTAATTTTGTCTGGGTGCCTTTCTCCATGATTACTAATCTCAGCGTATATGAGTGTTTTATTAAATTTGTCCTATTTGGTTATAACCAGGAAAGTAATCATAACGTGTAATTCTATGTTGTGTACAGCATGCATTGCATAGCTATTTAGCTCGAGCATCGAGCTCTCTATTTGGCCTTACCTGCATTTCATTGTTTCAGTGTGCACACGTACTTAATAACCATAGCTGCTATTAGAAAGTTTTACAAAGCTTAAAAGCCGTTAATTTCATTGTAAGCATGTGTTGCTTTAGTGGCGTTTAGTTGATAGTACGTAAGGTCACCCTCCAATTTTTTCAAAAAAAGCTTTACGAAATTCTCAAATTTCCAAACATTTTCCTGCTTCGCCGGTGTTTTTACTGCACAATAGCACTTTTTGCTAAAATCGTCCAACGAAATTTTTATCTAAAATTTCTGCTTATAGCAAAAGGTTGCAAAAATGAGTAAAAATAGTGTAAAACTATGTATATATTTCTCATTTTTTATTTCTGGAAGATTTGTTTGATTTGATAGACTAGTCTTTCCAATGCCACTTGGGTCCTTTAGGTTTTCAAAACTACCTGATCCCAACATTAATTTAATCTTATTTCAGAATTGCACCGGGTCCGGGACCTAAGATTGGGGTGTATCTAAACAGGAACGTAAAAACTCAAGTTTTACTACAATTTCGGGCACAAAATAATTTCTTAAAAAAGTACTATTTTTATTTTTCATTCAAATCGATGCGAAAACTAACTTCCTGTACCATTGTAACTTAATTTTGACTTTCAAATTCCAAACTTTGCTCAAAAAAGGTGAAAAAATTGCACAGTTTTCCCAAAGTTTGGCTATAGTCGGCAGCGGAGCTTGACCATGACCACCTTGATCATCCAGGCCTCGGACCGGGCGAGACCCAATTACATGCCTAATTAAGTGTTTCGGCTAGCTTAAACTTTTAAACTTTTAAAAATATTTTCGGCAAATTCGACAATTTGAGGTAATTTCGATATTTCGGAAACACATCAGGCACAATACACTATAAGGTAAAGTAATATCGAAGCTAATAAAAGAAATTTAGAATAATAGCTTCTACATCTTCTTCCCACAAGTTTTAAGTGAACGTTCAGTTTTCGTTATAGGCATTATTTCAAACATTTAACAGCCCTGTAATCGTATTGCAATCGAAACATTTTGCGAGTATCAGTTGACTGTGGGCCGCGGGCCACGGGGCGGGGCGGGGCGGGGCGGGGCGGTTACTAGTTTGCGGGTAGCGGGGTGGGGCGGGTCGCCAAATGATATCCGCTTCCAATTCTGAGCTCTCACAAACAAAGATTATAAGGCATTACTGATATAACGCCACAACAAATAATCCAATCTGCGAATGTGAATCCGTAGATTGTAATTCCACGGAAGATTGCTAAATATTTTTGCACTGGGATTCTTGCTGTTTAGCCATTGTAAGAATCTTTTCACATAAACGGAAAAGTAATATTCCTAAAATTTCTGATTTGCTACGTAAAAATGCGCTAAATTGGAAATAAATTTTTTATTTATTTTGAGTGTTAAAGTTGTACGCTATTTCACTTTAATCTCGCTAGATGTTTTGTTACCCAAATGTCTTATTTTGACAGGTTGGCTTACTAGGGATAAGAGTAGCTGAAACTTAGCAAACCTGTTCGCAGCATCCATTTAAACTTTTATGAATTTCTATAAATGCATTCTGTGTGTTTTTATAGGTATTTATGGAAGCGAACATAATGATTCAAAATGGCACTTTGTGTAACACCACGTCGGATTGGACTATGCCTTTTCGCTTTAAATACACGGCTATATGCCTGGCTTGCGGATTGGTTGGTTTGATTGGTTACTTTCCGGTAATTTATACCCTGTTCCTTAATCGTAGACAGTTATTTATTCTGTTTGCATTACTTCTGCTATCCATGTCCATCGCAGATATTGCCATTATATTAATTATATTATGTCACGGCATTCCACATTTCTATCTGGGCCATGAACCTTACAATAGAATTGTTAATAGAACTGCTGGTTTCTTCGTTCTTTTTCTTTTTAACGTGTTACTGTGGACAGGATTGCTGACGGCAGTTCACCGAATTGCGGCAGTATTTGTTCCAAAGTGGTACTCCGACTTTAACCATAGTTGTGTGAAGATGGGCACAATTTTGACTTTTGGAATTTCGATTTGTGGAAGCGGTTTGCGCAATTTTGGCTATGAGGTTATTCTTGGTTGTAATCCTAAGTTCGTTGCATTTGGCTATAATTATGTCACGTGTACTCCGTCGATTGGAGGTTCCATCCTGTGGGTTTTTAAATATTGCCCGCTGTTGATTATATCAGCCACTTTTGTTGGCTATTTTATTGTTGTGTGCAAACTTTGTGCAAGAAATCGTTCAACTGTAGCAGCCAACTTGGCCAGTATGCAAACGATCAAGAAGACATATCATCGCGAAGTACGATTGTTAGCACAATCAGTGTTGATTTCTGCATTACTCAGCGCCGCGTTCATTGTATTTCACATAAGACCAGATTATGCAATGTTTGTGGGAATACTTAATTCGTCCGCAAAGCCGTTCATAGTGTACCTTTTTAATCCAATCATTAAGGCATCTGTCAACAACCTGTTCAAAACAACATCCTCATCATGAACGGACTTGCCGTTATTAAACACTATTATATGTTGCACTTGTCATTTGCTACTTAGTAACGGTATAATTACTAACAATAATTGCTAAACTTGTACTCAAGATTTCTTCATTGCAACTACTATACTTGCATTCGTAAGCTTTTTTCATTATGTGATTTCCATGGTGAGTTTCTTCAAGTGAAGAATGATAAAATCCCTCATATATATATTAGTCATAGAGAAATAATGAAAAACGCCTGCCTGCAGTCACTAAGGCCGAAGCCTCAGTCCGAACAGGAGAGAGCCAATGGGCGCTGTGAGCGCTATTACCCAGAGAGAACTTGTCTCTGGAGCTCCTGCCTGGTTGTCCAAAGAAGGACAGCCAGCTCGGCTCTATCTGTATACATACACACAGCGCCCATTGGCGCACACAGGGTCCAGAGCGCTCACAGCGCCCTTTGGCTCTCTCCTGTTCGAACTGAGGCTTCGGCCTTAGTGACTGCAGGCAGGCGTTTTTCATTATTTCTCTATGATTAATGCCTTGTATCCCTCGTGGATCCGCCTGCTGGCCCGCGTTTACCTCATTTGCTTGATGTAAATGCTGTTTGTATCTCTACCGAGATCCGCGGGCCACTGCAGTTCTCTTTCTGTGCATCGCACAGTCAGAAAGGTTTTGATAGAACCTTCTCTGGCTATGTTGCAGCACAGATAGAGCCGAGCTGGCTGTCCTTCTTTGGACAACTAGGCAGGAGACTAGCTCCAGAGACTAGTTTTCTCTGGGTAAGAGCGCTCACAGCGCCCATTGGCTCTCTTCTGTTCGGACTGAGGCTTCGGCCTTAGTGACTGTAGGCAGGTGTTTTTCATTATTTCTCTATGACTAATGCTTTGTATCCCTCGTGGATCCGCCTGTTGGCCCGCGTTTACCTCATTTTCTTGACGCATATATATATTAGGAAAGAAGGATCTCGCTCCTCCCCAAAGCGATTCTTTCCTGCTTTTGAAGTAGTAACCCGGAAAGGTTTGGCACGTTAGCACCTTTTATCACTTCAAAATGTTTTTTAATGTTGACTACAGATCATACATTTCGCAGAACATGTCACATATCTGTCCCTTTCACCCTTTGATTGTGGTTACCCCTGATCAATCATAGCTAAGTGTGAAGATATTTCTACTATTTCAGCCAATTTCTATTCAAATCAGAGAAATTGTATCCAACCGATAAATGCAAGGTTTTGTGTAAAGTTCTTGGCTTGCTAGCTAGTTGTGCACTATAAATGGCGCGAATTCAAAATTCTCAGTTCAGATATAGTTAGCTTTGTGTTGGGAGGGGGTTGTATTCGGCCGCCGCTTCTACTTAATTCATTGTTTACGTTCCAGTGTTTCGGGGGCTGGCGTGGATTTTTGGATTGGTTTGGATGAAAGGTTTGTTTTGTATCTGCTGTCGAATATTTATTTTCTTGTAAATTATTCTGGTGCCTACTTAAAATTCTTTGTGAATTTATTGTGGATTTTGTACTTTTTGGAATGTTTCGATAATAAACTCGCGTTATTAAAGTAGTTTTCGCATATTTTGCAGCATATCCAAGGCGAAGGTTGCCCAAAACCACTCCCACAATGGGCGACAAATGGGATGGATAAGATGAAATAAAATTGCTAAAACTTAAAAGTTACATCATCCATGTAAGGTAAATTTCACAACTAAAGTTTCCGAAAATGTATGTTTAAAATGTTAACCGACACATTATTTACACTTTAAATTTGGGGGCAGTAAGCTAAATGAAAGAACAAACGAAACTAAGATTGTCACTACAGCACCTCCGACCCGAAAAGTTCAGGCCTGAGGTGAGGATCGGACCCACAACCTTTGGATGTCTAGGTTTGATTTATTTGCCTATTTATCATAGTAGAAAATACAAAAATGGTTATAGTAGAATATACCAAGATAGCTGCAAATGCAACAATCTAACAAATATAATACAGAAGATGGTAGAAAGTAGCTGTTGCGTTCCCTAATTTTCTTACAATGCATCGCTCCAGTTTCAGCTATTGGCCCTTTGGTGTTTTGTTAAGGTTAGCAATGCGACAGACATTTCGAATATTGCTGACTTCTTACATCAGACGGTAAGCTAGCTTTCACTTCATTTATTTATTTCTCGGTCGTAGAAATAGACTAAAGTAGATATTGATGCAATAATCCTAAAGCTAAAGCTTCATTCAGAAAATAAAATGCTCACTTTGCGAGTCAATGGAAAATTAATAAGTAATTTAATCCGAGCCCTCTCTAACCTTGGCAGTCTTTATTTTCCTATGAAACTCCAATATTCGAGTGTAGTATGGTAACGAAAAAGTAAACTTAATTAGAGGCTTTGAAGTTTACACGGAAAATTAATTTTGTAAATGGACATCATTTCTATCGTTGGGGCCAATAAACTAACAGGTCTCATTGGCTCAATCTCCGGGAATGCTATCGGAAAGTAATCATACCCAAGTTCTAATGAACATACAAACCAAGTATACCATTTATTTGCCATTGAGTGGGTTGAATTGAATTGAATTGTGGAAAAAGTTTGTCTATAGTCAGACCAGCGCTCATGAGGTGACAGTGTTGCCATTAATGTAAGTAGGTATGTTCTTATGAACTCGGGTGCTCTAGACTATGACTGCCACTATGGAATTCATAGGCGAACTAAAGGTGAAATTTAACATAGTTATAGTTTCAAGTTTTCTATGTATTGATGTGCAGATGTGTAGTTGTGTACAATAATGTTTAGATATCAACATTATGAGTGAAAATTTGACGTTAGTGAACCAAAGTGTTACAGTACTTATGTCACGGACATTCAAATTGGAGTACACGATTGCTTGCCTGACATGTGGTTTATTGGGTTTGGTTGGCTATATTCCAGTGACATATGCTTTGTATGCAAAACGCAAACAACTATTTATTTTGTTCTCATTATTGCTGCAATGCTTGTCGATCGCAGATATCATCATTATAACCATTATACTATGCCATGGAGTACCGCATTTTTACTTAGGTTACGAACCGTACAGCCCAATCGTGAATAGAGCGAGTGGGTTTTGTATTCTATTTCTGTTTAATGTTCTGCTTTGGATGGCTTTGCTGATGGCAGCTCATCGAATTGTAGCAATATTTACCCCAAAATGGTACGCAGATTTTAATAAAAGCAGAGTAAAATTTGGAACATTTTTAACTCTTGCAGTTCCAGGCTTCGGAAGTGCATTACGAAATCTCGGCTATGAGGCTTTCCTTGGGTGTAATCCCAGATTTATTGTGTACGGTTACAGCTATGCGACATGTTCGCCCTCCATCAAAGGCACAGGCTTGTGGCTTTTTAAGTACAGTCTGCTATTGATTATACTGGCAACCTTTGCCGGATATTTTGTTGTTGTGTGTAAGCTTTGTGCACGAAAGCACGCCGTTTCTATTGACGCGTCCCTAGCGTCTAGTTTAGCGAATGCAGAGTTATCTAAACGAACACGCCTTCGCGAAATTCGACTTTTACTACAGTCTGTAATGATTTCTGTATTGCTTAGCTCAGCTTTTATTCTGTTTCACCTGAAGCCCAAATACTCCATGTTTGTTGGAATTCTTAATTCTTCTGCAAATCCGTACGTATTGTATATTTGTAATCCAATCATCAAGGCGGCTGTAAATGGCTTGGTTGAAAAGGGCTTTGCATCCTTATCATGCAAGTCTTGAACATTTATTACACAAATCACAATGCTACATATTTTACAGTGAGGAAAATGTTTTTGTTGCAGCTGAAATTGTGTTGGGAGAATTAGTGCATTAAAATTTGACAGTATTTAATTATTTATGGGCCATTTATTGAGTTGGATATTTAAATAAGTTTTTCATGTGTGTACAATTTTGTAAAAAGCCTTCAGAAAAGTCCATATATTTATTACAGGACGGTACTCTGTCCTTAGGCTGTTAATGCTAATAAATTGTAACCTGCTTTCTTAGAATCGTTAAGCGGTACTGCCCTGTCGTATTCCAAATGCATCTTCTTAGGGAACCAAGACTTTGATCGCTAGAACTGAAATGGTTTGATCCAAAAAGAGCATGCAAATCAGTTTGTATCGCTTTCCTTGACGAAAGCCGGCTAATACAATGTTTTGTCAATAGTCAATATTCAAAGTAGCACACAACTGGTTCGCCAAAAACCTCCCATCCCAAGTTATTGAATTTTCTCAAACCGCAAAAACTACAACTTGTAAGAGAAACTACGAACGCTGTAGAGTTTTGAAATGGCTTTGTTGCATTCAAATGTCAAAAACTATTAGCTTCTTCGCAATTAAACAAGTAGGCCCCTAAAAGGGGCACTATATCTCGCCGTTGACATCAAATATTAGATTGAGATAGTATAGTTCATCTTCCTCAGCCAGTTGTACACACACAGTTACCAAAACAATTAGCTGCATACTAATCAAGACCGGGCTACAAAGTTGGTCTGGTCTCGGGTATACTAGAGAAGAGGGTTTCTGCCCATTGGTCGAGCCGACATCTATTGGTTAGCGGGTTAGCCTGTGGAACCAGGCCGAGAAAAGGATTAACTGTCGGAACGGGCCGAAACGGGAAAGGTTCCATCCCAAGAAAATGTTGTGTAAGCACCAAAATCAAAATTAGCCAAAAATTCACTCATTCTGGTTAATTTACAGTAAACTTTAGCATTTCGTAGTATAATTTATAGTATAGTTTATCTTTTTCGTGTTGCATTAAAGAGTCTGAAATTATTTTGTCAGTTAAAGTTTGGAAATATGCTTTAGGCGGGCCGCTTCGGGCCGAACAGACTAGCCTAAAAATCCGGTCCATGCTCATCTCTATCGGGTACCCTCTAGTAATCGCGGGTCGTCTAATAAAAATTGTACAAAGTATCTTCGTAGATTTTTAATGTTGCTTAATATATCTATATGATCATAAAATGAAAGATTTCTAATGAGTTGTCAGAAAACAGAATTCCGTGTCTTTATTTTCAGAGTAATTTTTCTAAAGAGCATGTATGTTCCGAATTCATGGTCATAGGCCTTCGATCAGATTTTTTATCTTGGATAACCTCCTTCTGCTAATTTTTGTTCAGTAATTTACAAACATGCTGTTGCAACGGTTTTCTGCAAATCATGCTCTTCCAACATTAATTTGTAGTTTTTCAAGGCATGGGGAAAACGCCGGCATACTCAAACAACTATTCGTGTAAACTAAGTGCGATCATCAAGAAAACTAATTTGCATACTAAAAGAATCATAAGCGAGATTCTACAATTTTTCTTCAACCAAAGGGGGAACTGTGAAAATTAATATTGTAAAGATGGGTCCCATGAATTAAAAATGCAGTATAAATAAAAAAATGAACATTTTTGCTGTTCAAATTCTCAATGCAAAAAAACATGAAAATATTTGCGGAAAGGTTTGTATATTAATACTAAAACCGAAACCAACGCCCCCTGCGGTTAAAAACAGCCACTTCAATGAGCGCTATGCTGAGCATAGGGTATAATTTGTGCGCAACACTGAAACAGTTCAAAATGAGACTCATTCAATTACAAATATCTCGCCTCTAGGCGAGATAAAAATATCAAATAGTTAAATTACCTATTTGCTTATTTAAGGTGGTTTTTCCTTTGGTCACGTAAAGTTTGCAGCATTTTTACTCATTCACTACTTGGTGTTAAGAAGCCATTCTTATATAAAAATGCAGCTTGACATTTTCTCTTTTTAATGCCTACGATGAATCTAATTTTGCTTTCCTAAAATATTTTTAACACATTTTAGAAGAAGTATAATATTCCAGATTTTTTGCAGACTTAAGTAAATTTTTTCGCAAGACATCGGTTATATCAAATAGCAGGGGTCGATTTTTTATTTATTGTGAAATCGCTCTTCGTTATAGAGAAATAAGCTGAAATGTGTGCGTAGCCCGTATTTTTCCTACTTTTTCCAAATTTGTCAAGCGATTACTTTAGCTAGAAAGCAGTCATCGGGGCAACTAAAAAATGTCCTTGGGTATATTTGTGCAGAACACATTTATTAAGTAGCAGCCCTCCAGCTCGCACGGTAAGTGCTCCACAATCTTCGAAAAAAATTGGTCGTGTTTTTGCAAAAACTACATTTTTTATGATAGCAGCCGACGGGATAGCTGTTGGAAGACGATCACTATAATTTGCCCATATAAGACCTTCAGATCGACCTTCAGATGTCGGGAGATTCTCGGGTTTTTCAATTGTTTTTCACAGTGACATTTCCAAGAATAAATTGGTTTAAATTGCAGACATTTTAAAACTAAAAAAGGCTATCGGGATACAACGTGCATATCTATTTCAATTATTTTAAGGACTAAGCTGGTCTGTACATTTAAATAAACGAGATGGCACTAATTTTAACTTAAAACTTGAAATTTAAATTTAGATTTGAAATCTAAATTTTTGGATGGGCATGCTAAAACTTGGAAGCACTATGACCGTTTATTCCAAAAATTCATTTTCCTATTTTAAAGCGTCTTTCTTATGTAAATTTGTAATTTCACAGATGGAAACTAATACCCTTCCAGCATCGGGACACTTGTCACTCGACTCTACTCTACTCTATCGGTGCGGAACGGGCGGAGCAGCTGAACGAAACATTGGGAGACTGTCAGCGTTTTCCCAATGCAAAAATCCAGCGTACGAAGCCAGAAACGCCAACCTTCCGCAAAATCCCAAAACTCTTGCGGAAATCAATTTTCAGGGATTAGATGATTTACGGACCTCATCAGATGGATCCTGCATTCTCCTTGCCGACAGCGGAGGAAATGAGCAAACAGATTCTTGATGTACGGATCAGACAGGATTCGTAGTCGCCATCCGATGGCACATGGATGGCACCTTAGGGACCCTCCCGGCCCTCTTCACCCAGTTGTTCACGATTCATGCTGAAGTTCTGGGCCGGTCCTTTCCTTTAGTTTTGTTCCTTCTTCCTGACAAGTCTGCGAATACCTACAACAGAGCATTCCATCTGTGGCTTGATCAAATGAATCAAAGAAATGCTCCAGTTATCGCCCTCCGTAGAATTGTTTCTGATTTTGAACTGTCCTTGGAAAATGCGATTCGAAATTCTTTCCCTGGCGCCCTTCACCAAGGTTGTTTTTTCCATTTCGCTCAGGCCGTGTACCGGAAATTGATTTCTTTGGGTTACTGTGAACGCTTTAAAACGGACGTGCTATTCAAACAACGACTAAAAATGCTCATTGCCACAGCCTTGGTCTCAGAGAGCCTTGCCCCTGAGAGGTCCCCTTTTCCATCAACTCAGCAACTTGTTTTCCAATGACGGCTTATTGATAAAAATGTTGGATCAATATTTCATGAATACGTGGTTCAATGTGCTCCAATGACCTTGTGGGACTTCTACGCAGTTGAATGCAGAACAAACAATGTTGCATTATCGCTTCAATAAAATTGTCAGCATGCGTCTTTTTTCAAATGTTTGGGGATCCTAAAGGCAGAATGCAATCATATATTTGCCACAATTTCTGGGCGAATTGCAGGCCATCCAATTCCGCCAAAAAATTAAACTTATATTGACTTGAACACTAGAATTAGGGCTATTGAGGCCGAAATTTATATTCGGGCTCCTCTAGATTATGTATGTGCTATGAGTCACTGTGCCCCAAATATGGCAGCTTAGTATTTTGCTTGATCAAAACTTTGTTTTAATAAGTTTGCATTTCATTTTATTGTCCGATTTGATTGATTGATTGATTGATTGAGTTAATTCTGTGCTTGTTTTGCTATTTCTGTGTGTAAAATTTGCAAAAAACTAACCTTATGATAAATCGTTATGATACTATTTGATTCTATAGAGTTTGTATATTTGAAAACGTTTTGTCGATTTGAAGTGATGGAAATTAAGTGTCCTTTTGTATTAAATATTGTGAGTGACGTGTCTTCCGGTAGTATTTTGTCTTGCTAGTAGCCGGGCACAATGAAAGCGTGAATTCAGAAATGGCCTATGAGCGAGTGTAGAACAATCCAGAATAAACCGTATTTAAAAGGTAACCCCCAAGTCCCGCGGTGTGCAACTTAATAATGTATCTTAATCCTGCGTTTATATGCCAGAGAACTATGTTATATATGTTATATATGTTATGTTATGCTATATATGTTATGTTTATATATGTTTATATGCCAGAGAACTGGACTGCATATGATTGGTCCCATAGCTACGATAATGAATGCACTGATGAGGGTTACGGTAGCTATGTATCCAATCAAGCACATTTCAGTTGCAGTCACGTATACAAAAATACGGTAAACAATACCTTTGGAGGGCCCTTTTTTGCAGGTTCCGTTTATACACAAAAATTTGACATAAGGTAAGCTATT
>JASAND010022364.1:0-30460 GCA_030248195.1 Trissonchulus latispiculum
TCAGTAGTAGTAGTAGATTTCGGTAGGGGTTGAGCAGCACTAGTAGTGTACAGTTTTGAGCAATACAGTTCGATATCGGGATAGTTGGGCAAAATCTGGGCAAAACCCACATTGGGCGGCGACTGAAGGCTTGATTCCTGAGCAGTAGTAAATTGAGGAGCCCAGTAGCTACCCGGTTCCAGTTCCAATTCTGGTTGCGGAGGATCAGAATTCGAATTCGATTTCGGAGCCAAATCCGGACAGCCAACCCCCGCGACAGCAATTGATTCTGGGGACGATTTCGTTCGTTCCAGTAAAGATTCCGGCTGAGATTCCGGTAAAGGCAGTGGAGACCACGAATTGACCAATCCAATCGAAGAGCCTGGGGAGCCTCGCCCACCTTCACTTTCCGGTGACATTTTCACAATTCGGTTGTCAGCATTTGGACTAGGCAAAATCTGAACTTGCCCGGCGGGTCTTGGGGTACCCGGCGTGGTAGGACGCCGCCCACCGGCCGACATTCTCCCTGCTTGATTTGGACTAGCGCTAGGCGGCTGGGACTGACGAGCCTTCCGAGCACCCGGTGATCGTTTTCCGGCGGAACCGGAACCGGCTTTTTCGGTACCGGAATTATTCGGAGCGGGCGATGGTTTCCAGGGCCAGTCCTGCCACAGGATAAACTGATCCGAGCTGAGGGGCAATTTGTCCAATTTCGTCGGACTGAAAGGGCCAGGCCCACCCTTCACAGCCTGACTATAGCTTGGTTTGACAGGGTTTGCAACATCACTCGTCGGAAAATCGGAACCCGAACATTTGGCCAGATCACCGATTAGACTGGACAGATCGACCTGATCTGGAGGCGGTTCAACCAACAGGGCCCGAAAGCTGAACCCGTTATTTTCCGGCTGCCGGACAAAGGCAACCCCCGTCACCCGGCCAACGCTGAGACAAGACGGGAGACTGCCCTCTCCCCGACCCACATGAAAATCGCTCAGGGTAAAGAAGATTCGAACCGGATTGGCGGGTTCCTGGTCACCCGGCACAGAATGCAGCAGACTTTCCAGGCCTCCACAGGCCTGGGCCAGATGTGAGACCCGGGCCAGGGTATAGAAAACGCTGGGCGCGGGCACAAACATTTCCTCTGGGCTTAGGACATGCATACAGACGGCACGCCAGCGGCAGGACGGGGCAAAATCCATCTGGGGCACAGCCTGAAATTTGACCGGGGCCTTGATTTCCAGGGGCAACTGGGGACCACGGGGCTCGCCCCGTTTCTGATAGGAGTCCCGGGTAAAGTAGACCCGGCCCAGCCTCTCACACCAGATAAAGCCATGACCCTGCCGGAAGGCATTGGTAATGATCCCCAGACCAGGGGTCAGCTCGGGGGCACTGCCACCCAAACTGGCAGACCCCTCGGTCCCCGCGCGGCCCCCCGAAAAACAGGTATCCCGCCATCGTTCCAGCAGCATCACCTTCACGCCCTTCCAGGCACAGCCCGACCTGAGGGTCTGACTGACCGCCCGATAGCGGACCCGATCCCCCAGACCCAGAACGTCGCCCAGGCTTCGATGTCGACCCACCAACCGTCGGTCCACATCCCTCAGATGAAAATAGATACTCCGATGCTCCCGAGAGTAGATGTAGCCCAGATGGTTGTTCAGATGGACCACCATTCCCTCCCCGTCGACCGGTACCGGGCTGGGGGTCCCCCCTGGGGGTGATTTCTGGGGGTAGGCCCCGGCCCCGGCCCCGGCACCCCCGCTGTCCTTGGGACCCGGACTGGTTGGTTTGGCACTATGTCGTGGAGCTGGACTGCCAGGGTAACCACCGCGTCGTGAGCGATTCCCACGACTGCGATAGGCGGATTTAGCCGAACCAGGCGGATGCATTTGGTCCCTTTCTTCGCTGAAAGTTAGTTTGACAACAAGAAAGTTTCTTCGCTCCAGAGATTCGTCACAAATCCCTCTCCTCCTTTGTGAGAAAGTATATCAGAAAAATTCCTTCTACCACATCATGAAGTCAGCTTTGGATTGTAGCTCTTTGGTCCTGCAAACAAATAACATAAAAGCTGTAAATGCAAAACTACAAGAACGGTACACTCAGCTGTATATATGCAAAACCGACCACAACAGAATTAACAAGAAGATTCTAAATTGGGGTAAACACCAAATTTCGTGAAGAGAAGTTAAAAACCATTGAGAATAATTTTAAACAGCCATCAGAAACTAGCGAAAAGGGGGCCATCTTTAGAACTGGCTATCCGTTTCAGTTTCACGGATTCCAGAAGGCTACCTAAAAGCTTTTCGCCGATTCGTAACTCTTCACGCGCCCCTATCCCGCATTTTACCCTTAGGAATACACAGGGTCTGGCTCCAGCCCCGACCTGTTTTCACGAAGTGGGACGGAGAATTGCGAAATCGTATCATTCTGTCATATTTGAAGTCAGCGTGGTCGAAAACATATATAGTCCATATCAAATCTTAACTCGATTGGTCAAGTTTTAAAATTCGGCCGACTGAAAAAAGTTTTGTCAACTTTAATCTTCAAGAATTGCCACAAGCGCCTTTTTCGGTCTGGCGGATCCTGTGTAGAAGCTTTCTGCAAAGCTTTGAAGACGCAAACCATCACTACTTGTGCTGAAATTTGGTGTGGGCACAGAGTGTATTTTCGACCACGCTGAGTTCAAATATCTCATAAATTTTCAATTTCAAAAAATTTTATTTTTTCAATTTTAGAGTATATACCACTGCCCGAAAATGGTGATTTTTGGCAATTTTTGAAGATTCAAGTTGACATAGAAATTTTCTCAGTCGGCAGAATTTTTTAAAATTTGGCTCACATGAGTACACCTATAAGGCCGCTCTATGTGTCAAATTACAGCCTTACAGCTTGCACCAGAATTAAAATTTTCTTTTCGTTAGCCAATTATGAAATGTTTGGCGAAACTCCAAATTTTAACATTATTTCCCTTGGATGCACAAAAGATACAGCTGTCTAGTATTTTTCTGCAGATGGGGGACCCATTTCCACATCACTATGCCAAATGTAACATAGTTGCAAGTTGCAACTGCTGTCAAACTGTCAAAAATTGGCAAAAATTGAGGGTTCGGCACATAAAAGCTACGGCAGCATACGAATGGAGGGATACTAAGATCTCAGTACCCGATATTCTTTGACCACACCCATGACCAGGGGGGCACCCAAGGGGGGGCGGGGGGGGGGGGTGGGGCAGCCTCCCCCTGTCAGGTTTCGAAGTTCAGAAAGATTAAGATGCAGAAGGGAGGAAAAGCATGAAAAACAAAAATTTTCTTTGCAGGGGCGCAGGCAGGGGAGGGCCAGAGGGGGGAATTCCCCTCCCCGAAACCAATTTGCCCCCCGGAAAATTTGCCTTGTCGGGGAAAATTTTGTAAACTTTTCGCGCCGTAGGCACTAATTTTATTAATTAACTCAGGAAAACTTATTTGCACAGCAAAATACACTGCTAAAATCTTCTAAAATTTTTACAGAATTTGTTCTGAAAAAATAGGTGACTTGTGACTTGTGGTTTGTGGCTTGATGAAACTGAAACTGGAAAATCAACTTGTGGTGCACTTGTCACAGGCAGGGACTTTGCTTGTGGCTTGTGACTTGTGACTAATCGTTGATGAAACCGAATTTGCTTGTGGCTTGTGAACTTGTGACTGATGAAATCGGCCCCAGGGTAGATGTTAAAAATTTTTGGATGGCCCCCCCGAAATTTTTTATGGCTACGCCACTGATTCTTTGTGTGTTTTAAGGGTAACATATGGGGTGGGGTAGGGTGGTTGACTTTCAATTATGCAGACGTTTCTTTCTGCTTACGCTTAAATTATAATAAATAGACATCAGCAGCCAATGTTTTCAAATAATGGTTTTTCTGCATTTTATTGTGCATACGTTTTAGCAATGAACAATGGATATCCGGATATTGTGTATAAGACTAGAGGGAAAAATGCCCTAGACGGGCATGCAGTAGCTAGAATAGGGAAAGAAGGAAGGGCGGAAAAATGCCAATATGACAGTCGGCGCTGAAAATAATAGAAACTAGATTCAGCGCCGAATAGGGAAAGCAGTCGGCGCTGAAAATTATAGAAACTAGATTTAGCGCCGAATAGGGAAAGCAGTCGGCGCTGAAAATTATAGAAACTAGATTCAGCGCCGAATAGGGAATGCAGTCGGGTAGCGTGGAAAAGGCAATTCCTCCGTCCATCCTATTCGCGTGAACTGCTCTGCACCACCCGATAATGTGGTATATATATATATACTCTGTTTGAAATGATGCAGGCTACAACCATATCGCTTGTGTAAGCAATGTCTGCTTTGGAAGAGTAGAAACTGTTTGGTTGATTGTGGATCATGAACGCAGTTATATAACATCAGGTGTCATTATGTGAATGAAATGTGCTGTAGCTAGCTAGCTTTGTTCTTTAACATAAAGTTAAAGCCGGAGCTGCTGTCTTCCGCATACACTACATAAACTGCATTGCCTGTTAGTACTACTAGTTCCAACTGAAAATACTCTGTTACGCATTTGGAGTTTTAATAATTTCGCTCTTAATAATAGTCTAAAACAAATTAAGAGTATCATTGATCGTTAAAAATGTTGTGTTGGAAAAGCAGTCGCGAGGGTCAAGTAAGTCTAAAAGTAGACAACCCAGGGGCAGTCTCTATGTTGCTGTTTAAGATAAAATTGTTCGAGAAAGCAGCCGCTCATATCAACATATTGTAATTCACGCGAGTAGGTATACAACCCAGTCACAGTTAATGAGATTACCTTATCGACGGTAACATTGTTAGAGAAGTGAACCGTTGAGCAGGACATATCGCAATTCACGCGAATAGGATGGACGGAGGAATTGCCTTTTCCACGCTACCCGACTGCATTCCCTATTCGGCGCTGAATCTAGTTTCTATAATTTTCAGCGCCGACTGCTTTCCCTATTCGGCGCTAAAACTAGTTTCTATAATTTTCAGCGCCGGCTGCTTTCCCTATTCGGCGCTGAATCTAGTTTCTATTATTTTCAGCGCCGACTGTCATATTGGCATTTTTCCGCCCTTCCTTCTTTCCCTATTCTAGCTACTGCATGCCCGTCTAGGGCATTTTTCCCTCTAGTTTCTTGCATTTTTCCGCTGTAGCGCTTTTCTTCGCAGGCTTAACAAATACAATCAATAAACTGCCGTAAAACGATTTGAAAAAACCAGATAGGACGTATTATGTATTGCAAGCACGTTTAGGGCATTTTTTTGTCGTTTGTACAGAGCATTACCTGTTTATAGTGGTTTGTGTGTGCCAAAGGGTTTATCTGAAAAGAGAATTAGGTTGGTGCAGTGTTTTTTTTTGCTCAAAAACGCGTGTAATTACACACTTTTTTCTGGAAAATAGCAAAAAAATTTTGGCGACTGTGTAACGTTACACCAAAATTTTGGACAAATTTTACCAAATGGTCGGAACTTTTTCCAATGCTCATTCATTTGTTTCCACATATTTACCGTTTCTGGGGGGCTTCGCCCCCCAGACCCCCCTTTTGCACCCTGTCTTGCATTTTATTTTCGGTATTATTTGTTCGTTCTTGTATTAAAAACGCGTACGCACCAAAATTTTTCAGCTTATGAAGCAAAATTTAACTGGTTCCTTGCCAAGTTTTGTGCTGCAGGAGGCCTTTCGAAAAATTATGCTCCTTCGGTGCACTGGTGTTTTCCTTCTTTCTATCAAGTCAAAACCAATAAATGCAAATCATCGATGTAGCTGCTCAATTTTTTTTATTTTGTCATTATGATTTGGTGAAACTCCAAATATATATTGCTGTAAATATATAAGATGTTAAAATTTTACTTATAATTTTTTAACGGAATAATTTTGTTAACTATAAAAATTGTATACATGTGTCAAGCAAAACGCGCGTAAATTAGGAATTTTTAGGTAGTTACACACTTTTTTCTGAAAAATAGCAAAAAATTTTGGAGAGGTGTGTAACGTTACACATAAGCCGTCGGCGAAAAAAAAACACTGGGTTGGTGGGGTCGGTTTATCGGAAAACAGGATGTCGGAGGTCCGAATTCTCACCGGGGGGGGTCGGGGTTGGGACAATTTGTAAAAACGCAATAGTTTCCGTACGTATATACGTATACACCAGCGAGTTTTACAAAGCTTTGTCGAAAACATAATGACGGGACCGAACGACCACCTGGCAAGAGGTAGTCGTGCTGCGTGGGCTGGCATTTTTTTAGTGGGGGGGGGTGGGGGGCCCCCCCACTTTTCGGTTCCCCCCTCCACTTTTCGGAGCCCCCCCCCCACTTTCGCCCCCCCCCCCCACTTTTCGGCAAGCCCCCACCCACTTTTTTGGGGGTCGTCCAAAAGTGTCAAAAAATTAGGTTTTTGAGGTCAAATTTTCAAAAATTTTCTCAATTTTTAGCTAATTTATGGACTTATAAGCTCATTTTAAGCTTAAAAACAGCGATTTTTTGCGTTTTTACCTTAAAAATGCTAATTTTTCGCTAAAAATTTCGGTATATTTTACATTTGGCTCGCCCCCCCCCCCCACTTTTCGGAAGCCCCCCCCACTTCCCCCTCCCTAGGGGGGGGCCAAGCCCCCCCCCACTTTCAAAACCCTAAAAAAATGCCAGGTGGGGTAGGGAAAATTAGAAAAACGCAATTGTTTCTGCATCAGAAAACGTTTATAAAGAGTTTATCGGAAAACAGACCGGGGGGGGGGTCCGAGCGAAATCGATGTTGGGCCCCATACCAAACTTGGCCACTTTTGGAATAATCGATTTTCCGTCCCTCATTTTACGACCGCACATCCAATTACTAGACTGCAGGCTTCACAACGATACTAATGAGTTTTAGGAAATCCTAACTTAGAAATACGTTAACTCTACGAAAAAATACGCACTAATTAAACCACCTATTAGTGAAGACCAAAACATTCCAAAACACATTTTAATTTTTATGAAAATTATACGCGCATGTATGATACAAAAGAAATATACTAGATGATACTAACTGAAGAAACAAACACAAAAACAAAACACTATACAGAGATCATCTGTGAGATGGAATGACCGATTCTGAAAAAGCCGCATCTTTAAGCCAAATTTTTAACCAAATTTTTAACCAACTGTAATTTATCCAAATAGAATAAACTGAAAACGGGAAACGCAAAGAATAAAAACTTCTTAAAAACAAAAGAAAACTTGTAAAACGGAGAAACACAAATAAGCTAACCTACAGATGAGATCCATAGTAAAAAAACATGAACTACAATTAAACATATATAAATGTTCCGTAAGTGCACACGGGTAAAACTTAAAACTGGAAACACGAAATTCAAAAGATAAAATCGAAAAGAAGTTATACCTATATATATGAAAGCTACTTGAAACATACGAAAAGAAGAGAAGATGACAAAAAATGCTCGCCTCACAAAGGGCTTTCATTTAATACCAAACTTGGCCACTTTTGGGAAAATCGATTTTTGGTCATTTTGGACCGGTCCGGACCCTGGTCAGGGCGCCACAGGCTGCTGGGTTCACTTTGGAGGGGTCTTCCAATGACAAAAAATGTTCGTCTCACCAAGGGCTTTCATTTGATACCAAACTTGGCCACTTTTGGAAAAATCGATTTTTGACAATTTTGGACCGGTCCGGACCCTGGTCAGGGCGCCACAGGACACTGGGTCCACTTAGGAGGGGTCCTCCAATGACAAAAAATGTTCGCCTCACCAAGGGCTTTCATTTGATAGCAAACTTGACCACTTCTGAAAAATTCGATTTTTGGCCATTTTGGACCGGTCCGGACCCTGGTCAGGGCGCCACAGGCCGCTGGGGCCACTTTGGAGGGGTCCTCCAATGACAAAAAAATGGTCGCCTCACCAAGGGCTTTCATTTGATAGCAAACTTGGCCACTTTTGGAAAAATCGATTTTCGGCCATTTTGGACCGGTCCGGACCCTGGTCAGGGCGCCACCGGCCGCTGAGGCCACTTTGGAGGGGTCCTCCAATGACAAAAAATGTTCGCCTCACCAAGGGCTTTCATTTGATACCAAATTTGACCACTTTTGAAAAATTTGATTTTTGGCCATTTTGGGCCCGGCGCCCGTTCCGGACCTCTGGTCAGGGAGCCACATGGGTCTGGGCGAAACCTACTATAGCCTATGCTGTAGTGCTCCCGCAGCCCACCCCACACTCCCCATATGAAAGCTCTACCTGCAGCGGATCTTTCTATGGAAGAGGTTAAAGTTGCACCTGCGACACGGTAGGGGCCCACCTCCATCAGGGTGTCCCCCAGCCCCATGGATAGGTCCTAGAGCGAAACTAATGGGCCCTTTAGATTCACCATACAGGGGTTCCTATTCGAATACGAAACCTCAGCCCAGCAGCTCTCATGTGCAGAGCTCCATAGTCCGTAGGCCCAGACCCCCCGTTTTACACACTAACTTTCGACCCCTGGCCAGGGTGCCACAGAAGCCAGATCGAAAATTCATATACCCTATGGCAATTAGGGCCATGGGGCCATGCTCCTCGCCGAACCTCAGACCCATTGGCCCAGACCTGCTCAATTGAATCTTGACAAACGAATTGACTATTTTGGAAAAAACTATGTCCGAAAAAATGGAAATCCTGCTATGTACACAGACCTATGGGGAGGTCCTACCTACTCCATACTCATTTCCCCAGAAATGGGGAAAAAGTTGTTCAAAAAAAATCCCATATGGTATAGAAAATCTGAGATTTCCGACCTCTAGGGGGGGGGGGCGAAAAAAAAGGAGAGAAAGTCGTGCACTGAAAAATTCAACCTTTCATATCTCAAAAACGGCTCGGCCGATTTTGCTCAAATTTGCACAGCATGTACCCCTCGTGAAGGGGTTTCTACTGCTACAATATCAAGGCTCTACCTCAACTCCTCCGCCGGCACCAGGGGAAACTATGTTCCAACACTGCGCAATACGCCTTTTTTTCCCTATTCTAGGTAGTGCGCTGACGCGCACTACCTGATAAGACCTTGTGCATAAGATAAGATAAGATAAGATAATGTTTACTCCCAGAAAGTATATATATATATACAAGTAGGAAAAACGCTCCTTGCAGTCGCATGTAAAATGCAATATGAGCTATGATGGTCAACATTTAAATATGTCAAGGACAAGATTTAAAACGTCTAATATGAGCCAGCATCTAAATCGGTAAAGGACAAGCTGTAACTGGCTAATATGAGCCGCCACGTTTCTCTTGGGCTCATATTGACGCTCGCTGCCGTGGTTTCAACGGCTTGACATCACGACGACCTCTTACCATCTTGCCTACAGACTCTTTACTTTTATTCCCAATCCCAAGTCTGAAAAAATCCTCACTGACTTGCGTAATGTCATTAGCTTCATATAATGTTTGGTTATAGGTATCCTGTCTGAATCTAATTTCACTAGCTCAAACACCGTATTTAAAGTATATATGTGAACACTTTAAGCAGCTAAAGTTCTCCCCTTTAAAGCTGAATTAAGTGGCATATACATTTGGTATATACCAGTTTTCTAAATCATAGACACACACTGCAAACTAGATACAAATGCATAAAGCTCCAGTAAACCGGTATTCTTCAAGTCTTCAGTACCGGCTTACTGTACACAGCACTTATACAATAAAATACACAGCTGATGTGTAAAACTTTGATGTGTGCTTACCCACTTGACTTTATATACTTATTGTATCAAGACCAGACGTATGTCATGACAATTACGTGTACATGCGAATTTGAAAAGTGAAAAATAGTTAACTCAACTTAGTATCCTCGCGTCAATATGAGCCCAAGAGAAACGTGGCGGCTCATATTAGCCAGTTACAGCTTGTCCTTTACCGGTTTAGATGCTGGCTCAGACGTTTTAAATCTTGTCCTTGACATATTTAAATGTTGACCATCATAGCTCATATTGCATTTTACATGCGACTGCAAGGAGCATTTTTCCTACTTGTCCTTCTTCCAATTTTTGGGAGCGCTGCTCTTAGGCAGAAGTAGTCTGCAATTTATTACTCCCAGAAGATTCTCTATTTCAAACAATGACCACTGTCTTCGGGGGTTTGACCACTGGTCAATAGGCCACCTAGACCATAGTGACCAGTGGTTACTTCTGTCGGGTCTGAAAATATGCTCATTGAAACGAGCGTAGACAATTTGCTATATATGCCCCCAACCAAAACCCCGAAAAACGCTGTTTTAGGGGGTTTGACCACTGGTCAATAGGCCACCTAGACCATAGTGACCAGTTGAACTTCCGTCGGTTCTGAAAATATGCTCATTGAAACGAGCGTAGACAATTTGCTATATATGCCCCAACCAAAACCCCGAAAAACGCTGTTTTAGGGGGTTTGACCACTGGTCAATAGGCCACCTAGGCCATAGTGACCAGTGGTCACTTCCGTCGGGTCTGAAAATATGCTCATTGAAACTAGCGTAGTCGATTTACTATATATGCCCCCAACCAAAACCTCTAAAAACGCTGTTTTAGGAGGTTTGACCACTGGTCAATAGGCCACCTAGACCATGGTGACCAGTGGTCACTTCCGTCGGTTCTGAAAATATGCTCATTGAAACGAGCGTAGACAATTTGCTATATATGCCCCCAACCAAAACCCCGAAAAACGCTGTTTTAGGGGGTTTGACCACTGGTCAATAGGCCACCTAGACCATGGTGACCAGTGGTCACTTCCGTCGGTTCTGAAAATATGCTCATTGAAACGAGCGTAGTCGATTTACTATATATGCCCCCAACCAAAACCTCTAAAAACGCTGTTTTAGGGGGTTTGACCACTGGTCAATAGGCCACCTAGACCATGGTGACCAGTGGTCACTTCCGTCGGTTCTGAAAATATGCTCATTGAAACGAGCGTAGTCGATTTACTATATATGCCCCCAACCAAAACCTCTAAAAACGCTGTTTTAGGGGGTTTGACCACTGGTCAATAGGCCACCTAGACCATGGTGACCAGTGGTCAGTTCCGTCGGTTCTGAAAATATGCTCATTGAAACGAGCGTAGACAATTTGCTATATATGCCCCCAACCAAAACCCCGAAAAACGCTGTTTTAGGGGGTTTTACCACTGGTCAATAGGCCACCTAGACCATGGTGACCAGTGGTCACTTCCGTCGGTTCTGAAAATATGCTCATTGAAACGAGCGTAGTCGATTTCCTATATATGCCCCCACCAAAATCCCGAAAAACGCTGTTTTATGGGGTCTGACCACCGGTCAATAGGCCACCTAGGCCATAGTGGCCAGTGGTCACTTCCGTCGGTTCTAAAAATATGCTCATTGAAACGAGCGTAGTCGATTTACTATATCTGCCCCCAACCGAAACCCCGAAAAACTCTTTTATGGGGTTTGACCACTGGTCAATAGGCCACCTAGACCATAGTGACCAGTGGTCACTTCCGTCGGTTCTGAAAATATGTTCATTGAAACGAGCGTAGACGATTTACTATATAAGCCCCCAACCAAAATCCCGAAAAACGCTGTTTTAGGGGGTTTGACCACTGGTCAATAGGCCACCTAGGCCATAGTGACCAGTGGTCACTTCCGTCGGTTCTAAAAATATGCTCATTGAAACGAGCGTAGTCGATTTACTATATCTTCCCCCAACCGAAACCCCGAAAAACGCTGTTTTATGGGGTTTGACCACTGGTCAATAGGCCACCTAGACCATAGTGACCAGTGGTCACTTCCGTCGGTTCTGAAAATATGCTCATTGAAACGAGCGTAGTCGATTTACTATATATGCCCCCAACCGAAACCCCGAAAAACGCTGTTTTAGTGACTTTTCCAAACTTTGACCCTAACTTTGACCCTGGGCGAGGTGCCACGGGGCCATGCTGACCAGTGGTCACTTCGGGCGGTTTCGGCAGTATGCTCATCGTGTTCAGCAACCCCGATTTACTATATATGGGCACCACCAAATGGCCGAAAATAGCCGTTTTTACGGACTATTCCCAACTTTGACCCTGGGCGAGGAACCACGGGCGCCATGGGGCCTGAGGGTCACATCCATCGGTTTCGGCAGTATGCTCATCGTTTTCAGCGACCCCGATTTACTATATATGCGCACCACCAAATGGCCAAAAAATGCTAAAAAGTCCAAACGTCGATTTTTCCATTTTTGACCATCTGTAAAAATCGCCCAGAGCGAAATTCGGAAATCAAAGATAAACTTGATCTGGACCATCGCCTAGGTAATCAAAAATTAGTATAGAAAAATTTTTCCTATGGGCCGTTTGAAAAATCGGTGTGCGCAAAAATGGCCCTATAAAAGTGGTCGATACAGAGAAAAAAACCCACTTTTAAACTTGTATCAAAAAGTCGATTTTTTCAAAGTTCATTTTTTCCGGACAAATTTGGTATCATTCGAAAGCTCTTGGCCTGGAGATTTCAAAAATGTAAACTTTAGCTCTCAACTCCCTACCGTTAATTAGTTATGGCTAATTAACAGTTTCCCTAATCCGCAAAGTGCCTTTATAGCTCATATTATGAGGGGCGCTCCGCGCACCCTCATGATATAGCATGAAAAAAGTAATATGGGTGATGGTGCGGTGCAAAATCAAGAAAGAACTAGTCTTAAAAATGCTTAATATGGGGCAAGGTTCAAAAATAGAAGAGGACTAGGTTGCGAGCGAATTAATACGGGCACAGCTTCGCCGAACAACCCATATTCGCGGTTTGTAAATGTAAATTATTATGCACATTTAGTTTATATTTCATAAATAACCTACAGCTACGGTATGTGTTCGAGCTTTATTCGAACTTTTATTTTAGCAAACGTTTTCTTCGATAAGTGCTTTATACTAACCAGCGCATTTTACGTATCCATTTATCCGGAAAATTTATATTCAAGAATAATTTAGGACTCTCCCACGATCTTCTATTTCCTCCTGACTTGGACCGATAGCTTTAGCATCATATCCTTAGATCTCTCCTAGTAGTAGAGCCAGCCGTAGTTCAACACAACAAAATGATGATAACTTACGTATATATATTCCTAGCTAGTCTAACAGTGCATGCAAACAGCTATATTCAATGAGTATTCAACTGCTTAAATTTTTTATTGACTGACATTGATAGTTCTACGCTAAGACGGAACGTGAAATCCTGCGAATATGGGTTGTTCGGCGAAGCTGTGCCCATATTAATTCGCTCGCAACCTAGTCCTCTTCTATTTTTGAACCTAGCCCCATATTAAGCATTTTTAAGTCTAGTCCTCTCTTGATTTTGCAACCTCACCATCACCCATATTGGATCTCGATCATTTTCGCATATAAACTAACCACATATGTCGTGCATATCAAGTTCAACTTTGAGTTCATCGTTCAGTTCTCCCATCAACCTCAACTGTGTGCAATTTGAATATGAGCGAGTACGAAAGTTTTGCAGACAATTGAAGCAAATTTCAAAGCAAAGCAAAGTCAGTCAACTTCATGTTGAAATGCAACAAGCAAAAGTTGTCTGCAAAAGCTGATGAGTAAGTTTTGGAGCCGTGACTACATCATCCCAGTCAGGTACCGGTTACGCAGTACAGTCTCTTTTGAGCCTATGGTTGTCTGAGCATGTAGTTCATTCCCGCAAAACCTTCCGCAACTGCAACTAAGACACTTTTCGCGCAGCTAGTAGTTAAAAGAGTAATTAATGAAATCCTTCTCGTGCACATGGTTAAACGAGCTAAACAGTACATTTTAACTCACCTGTAGTGTTAAACCAGTTAACCAGTTAAGTGTGGATTGGAATTTGGTGAAATTGGAATTTTTACTTAGAACTTGTAGTTTTTTTATAATCTGCAGCTAAACAAAACTTAATGCCCTCATTTTCGGTCACCAAAAGCCACTGAGCGACATTCGGCAGATCGCTAACTTCACAAATTAATTAAAATTTTTAAAGACCTGATTCAAAATATTCAAAATTCTAATTCCACAGTGACATAGTATCTGTTTATTGTTTTAAAACTATACAAATGTTACCCGGTATCTTACATCAGTTTCGAGTATTCTGGCGCAGAATTATAATCGAAACTTTTTCGATTTCCTACTTCGACGCAGCAGACCTCTGTTTGGAGGTTAATTTTTCCCTTAGTGCCACACCCCAGTTGCTTTCGTGATGAGAGGTAGTGCCATATCAAATTTTGCACTGGGACCACGGTTGGTATGGCACTGAATAATTGCATATCGCAATTACCCGAGGCGTAGGCAAGGCTAAGGTGAATTTTCTCAACAACCGAAGGAGAAAAGACTTCAATTTTGTATTATTTTATTTATTCAATTTTAATTTTACACAACCTTTGAGCTATGTATCTCTTGTGTGGTCAAATCAGTATAAGTCAAAAAAGATTTTGGGGGTCAAAAACTACTATTTTTGAGGAAATCAATTTTGTCTAAATTACTGCCAAATCTTACGGAGAATTTTGAATTATTTATTTCTCAATCGATTTAGTCCTATCGCTTTACCTCCTACTCAATTTACACAATCTAATTGCACATTTTATTAATGCCTATTAACTGGGATTCGTTGCTTTAAGCTAGAGATTTGGCCGACAAACGATATTTGGCAAAACTGCGATTATTTTATTTTAAACATCAATTTCTCAAAAACTACCTCATGGATTCGCGTAAGCTTTGGCAGGAGGAAAAAGAAAAAGACCTGTTGAGCCAAATCCATAAAATTTCCCTCGACCGACATGTCCTTCATATCATGGCACAGATAAATTTTGCAGATTCTATAGTTTTGAAAAATCGATACGCAAAGTTTGATGGTCTATATTTAGTTAGTATCTTTTGCAGGCTGAAGTAAATTTTTTCCTGAGATATCGGTTATATCAATCGATACCTCTATCAAATAGCTGGCAACCCTTTTATGATTACTGTGAAATCGCTCTTCGTCATAGAGAAATTAGCTAAAATGTAAGCGCAACCTGGATTTTGCCTGCTTCTTCCAAATTTGGCAAGCGACTACTTTAGCTAGACAGCAGCAATCAGGACAGCTAAAAAGGGTCCGGGGTATTTTTGTGTAGAACCCATGTGCTAAGTGACAGCCGTCTAGGTCGCGTAGCAAATTCTCCACAATCGCAGGAAAAAATTTGGTCATGTTTTTGTAAAAAATACTTTGTATAATAGCAGCCTGCGGAATAGTAATAGGAAGATGACCGTGCGTCCAAAAACTGGCATCTGTGAGACATTCAAATCGACATCTTTAGTTTAATTTTACGGCTTGTGTAGCTTAAGTAGTAATGCATTATTTGACGCCAAACTAAGAAAGTTGGCTGTATGTCATGACTAATAAAAGCTAGAAAGTTGTTTCAAAAAGCAAAAAAGAGCACAACGAGAGCCCCAATAGAATCGCAGTGCTGGGAACAGAGCCCCAATGGAAATCTCGCTTGCGAACGAACCGCCTGAAATGGCTTGGCCGCGTTGCTCGAATGGATGAGACGTCTTCCAAGAAGATCATTCTTTGCCGCCATTCCACCAGGGGCCGGTTCCATAAAACTTTGACTCGCGTGCTGGTACTAACATGTGAGTACTCGCAATGCTAGTGCTAGTCGTCGAGTCAAGTGTATAGCCATGGGGGAAAAACCCACTTTTTCGGATTTTGGCTGGAACTTTTTTGTTATAAGGGCTAGCTGAGAACTCTATATACCATCGTACTTGGCGTACTTTGTTCTTTCTTTTAAGCCCATTTGCACTTCTCTAGGTTGTACCGTTAGGCCGGTATAATGCAAAAAGTAGCGGGGGAAGAAAACCCAATGGGGGGAAAACCCAAATGGGGGGGAAACCCACCCCTCACAGGTCTCAAAAATTGTCGTAGCGCTATTCTGACACTTCCGGTGTAAAATTCAACTCTTTTTTAGTTAGTATGAGTCAAAAAACCCGACCTAGGTAGCTTTTTTTGAGATCTCATGTGCCATTGAAAATGCAGCATCAAATGGACAGGTTTCATAAAGTTTAACACATAAACATAGGGCAATTTTTGAAAAATGCTAAAAACGATGTAATTTGATAAAACTTATTATTGTAGAGAATGGTTTTTTACGTACAATTGGCTATTAAAAGTCACAATTAGACCTCTGCTGGGTCATCCAGCAGCGAAATTGCACTTTTAGGGTTTTATGCCTCTAGCTACCCAAGTATTCAAAATTGTCCAAATCTGACAGCATAGGGTGACGCAGCGTCCTCGATAATATCGTACTACAGTCCCGAATTGTTTCCCAGTTGAGCTGGTAAAAAATTTTTCAAAAAAATTTGGGTGGGTTTCCCCCCCCCCAAGTGGGTTTTTTCCCCGCCACGTTTGGCAATGTGCCAGTCTAACGGTGCATCGGATCGGTCTAATTTTTGCTGTGTGCAAAGAGGAAGACTTGCCATCATTGCAGATATTTGCAAAACTTTTCTAGCCCAACCCAGTCAAAAGTTACATCGGTCCAAACTTTTGCCAAATTTTTGGAAGGTTGGACCAAAAAGTAGGTATCATTTTCAAAATGTCATAAAATGAGCAAGAGTTAACCAAATGACCTGATCTTTGCACACATAGGTTAGAAAGAGTCGCGCTTTCTGCTGGTATGTTTTGGAGCTCCTAGCTCCAACCCGTGACCCAGGAGGCGGGTGGGTTTTTTTTCATCCCATGGCTATACCATAAATCTTTTGGCTTGACTCGACGAAATTAGCTAAGCGAGTGCGGCGACTCGACAAGCTAGCAGTGCTAGTGCGAGGACTAACACTGCGAGTGCGAGTTCGCCAGAAAATAACCATAATCATGTAAAAAAAATCGCATAAATTGAAATCTCAATGAAACTTTGTAAAAATTGCAGACATTCGAAAAAAGATTCAAAAACGTGCGTCTCTTGATTTTGAGACTATTTTGATAAAAAATGAAAAGTTATCAAACTTTAATTATCACTTCTCTAGTCAAAATAGACTAGAGAACTAGACGGATGCTAGTAACGTACTAGCAAGGCAAGACGAAAGTTTTATGGAACCCGATTAGTCTACTAGTGTTCAAACTTGTGAGAAGCTAGACTCGCAAGTCGAGTGCTAGTAGCTACTCAACTGCGAGGGTTTTATGGTACACTTGAGGCACTAGACTCGACAACTAGCATGAGTCTAGTACTCGCAAACTTTTATGGAACCGGCCCCTGGTTGAAGGATGAGACGAGGCCGGCCACGCCAAACCTGGGAGCAAAATGTTCACAACGACCTGAGAAGCCCTACGGCCTTACACTCCATTGATCGCTTCGACTGGAACGACACTGTAAAGACACTAGCAACGGACAGATCTCAGTGGAAGGAGATCAGCTCGTACGCTAACCAGAGGCCACCGATGTCTTCGTGGCGAACATAATGAAGATCAAGTAAGTAAATGCGTTTGTAAGTTTTTTAATAACCCTAGGTCAATGTAGCTTCTTTTTACGTTGCGTGCTCACAGAATGTTGATCTAAAAGTACGAATAGCAAACAAAAACTAGATACGCAGGGGGCCTGGGGGACTTCTCCGCATGTGCATAGCGACCCACCATTCAGCCTGCTAGTCCTCTCCGTAAAATAGGGACTTTTAGTGCATTCACGTAAGCGAAATCCACTGACTGGCAAAAGAAAATTTCGGCAGGACCAACAATCGTCGTCAGTACTTTCCATCAATAGCGAGCCTGCACCAAACATAAATTTATCAATTTCGTGTATATTAAAACATTGGTGGCTCTATTTTATTCAGGCTCGGGTCAAGAGACGCAGAGTTACTCCGGAAAATTCTCCACAAGTTTTCGCCAGTCATCACTACCCAACAAACAAAGTTCCATCCAACAATGATATAATTTGTTCAGATAAACGCAACTCCAATCTTTGCACCAAGCAGAGCTCTAAACTTCCATAACACTTCTAGCTGAGTTTCGAACGGTGACAGTAAAATTCGCAAGAAATCATCGTTCAAAAACAAAACAAAGGCTCACAAATTCAAGTCTTTACTCGAAGTCAACAAGAAATATTTATTTCAAGACGAACAACAACAAGGCGCACTTTACGTGTCAGAATTTCAGTTTATACATTACATAACAAAATTACGTAACAGTTTACAAAACAAAGTCCAGCACAACAGAAATAACACTATAGCAGTTCTTCAAGGTAGGTTTCTGTTTAATCCTGCGGAACCGTTCTGATAATGTCCGAATCGCCTGAAAAAAACAAAAAACACTGATAAAACAAAAACAGGATAGACTAGAAAAATAATTGGGAGTAAAATACTAGTAACATCAGCGCGACAGCGTATTAAAAGGAGGACAATCCATGAAGTCCGGTCCTATGTAGACAAACACCCAACATATATTTTTTCTGTATTAATTAATTAATTAATTATTATTAATACGAAGAAGAAGAAACTTAATACGAGAATTCCGTTTCAAAAGATTGATTCCCTCTTTAAAAATTCTCCTAAATCCTTAGGAGTGCTTAGACCGCGCCCATTGCCTTACTTAGTAAAATGTTGGTATTCTTAGACAGAGTTTCAATTTCTAAAATTTATGTTTCTATTTAAAAAGGTAAAAGTTGCCCCTGGAGACTATGGGCGCATCCAGGGGTGGGTCACCCCTTTTTCGACCCCCCCCCCGGAATTTCTTGGGGAGACGGCAAAAATTGAGCTATTTTCAGTGCGTGAAACCAAAAATATGAAAATTATATCCTTCGTATATACCATATAGGCGTTATTCAATGTCAATTTTTAAAATTTTCGTCCACTGCGACGCTTTTCTATCTCAAATTTAAAATATTTCGTGTCTGCGACGCTATTTTGTACCGGCTGCAGTGCGCGTTTGTAGCTCAAGTTTACTAATTTGTTGCGCCTGCGGAGCTTTTTACTCAAATCTTTTTAAGGTTTTCATAACAAATTTTTCCATACTGTCAGAAAAATTTCTCCACTTTTATTCAAAATCATCAAATTCAAAGGTTTCCATTACGAATTTTCTCACAATTTCAACAATTTCTCAGCTTCTGGGGGACTTAAGGCCCCCCCCAGACCCCCGACTGGGTTCCTGACTATTCGCAAATTTCATCACTTGCGCCGCGGCAGCGCTGAACTGTTGAAAGTAGTTGCGGCCACCACCACCCAGCCCCCCCCTTGCGTAAACGCGTTTGGCGAAAGCAAAAAATTTTTTCAACTCGGCACCCCCGTTTTCAAAATCCTGGGCCCGCCCCTGCTGTAGATTGCAGGGTATGGGGTGCCGTGCCGGTGCTCATCCCCGGTTTCATTGCCCTTGAGCTAGGAGTGTGTCACCTCGAATGATGACTGCAACCATAGGATAACGTGGGGGGGGAATGGGGGGGGTGCAGACCCCCCAGACCGACAAAAAACGGGTAGGCTTCCTCAGCAAAAAGGAAAAAAGGGCAGACCCTCTCGTCCAGAAAGCAAAAAAGGGCAGACTCCTAAGCGATTTTCACTGGAAATTGGTAATTTTTTAGCAAAATTTAGCGATTTTTTGAACAGATTTCTTAAAAATCGCTAGAAATTGTCATTTTTTACTACTTTTTGGTCAAATACGTTAAAAATTAGCAATTTTTGTTAATTTCGGGACAGACCACGATAAAATTTCAGATTTTTCAGGGGTAGACCTCTCGCCGAGTTCGGGTAGACCCCCAGAATCGGACCCCGTGTTGATGTATGACTGCAACCGTGGAGGGGGGCCAGCTTCTCAACGCAGATGCCCTACACAGGACTCCTGTTATCTTCCCACAAGCAGTAAATGCTTATGATGGGGACAGCGGCTTTCAACCAGCTAGTGGCTGAGAACTGAAAAATTAAATCACTTTACAAGTAAAATCTAAAAATTTTCGCGCTTTCGGCATGACAGAAATGGTTTCGTCTTCAAACAAATATTAAAAGGAGATTTAAATGTTGCTGAGAGTATTGTATTATTATGAATATTGACTCTCACTCTATGTTCTCTCCCTCTAGATTTCAAAAAATTGTTAGGAGGACTCTTATTTAAACTAAACCCATTTTGAGTACAGATCACCTTTCAATGATAAATGCTACAAAACGGAAAATGTGCTCAGAAAAATTCATTTCAGAGAGTCTGCATGCATGGAGGACGTTAACAATGTACGGTTTTATGAACTGTAAGTTATCAAAGAGCCCCAAATTTCCTCTAAAGTGTGCGACATTTAGTCTTAGCAAATTTGACAAAACCACCTGAAACCTTGCACATTACGCCAGTGCGTTTTTACCTTAAAAATGCTAATTTTTCGCTCAAAACATAGGATATATCTATACGTTGAGCTTGCCCCCCTCACTTACAAAACACTAAAAAATGCCAGGTGAATGCGTCAAGACTTGCAAGACTTTAGGTCACCAGGCCACACTCTAGTATATTGCAAAGCTAGATTGCTTTTGCCAAATTTTTACAAAGGGGTGGGGGCGGGGGCCTCCCCGAAATCCCCCCTCCTGGAATTTTTGCTTCCCCTCCCCCGTGATTTTTTGAGGGCTCAAATGTTTTCCAAAAAAGGCAAATTTTCTAAAATTTTCAGGCTTCGCCGGAGATTTTTTGTAAAAAATAGCTATTTGTAGCTTAAATCCTGGAATTTTTGAGAACTTTTTGCATTTCACCATACAACATATATACGCCAAAAAATATCATTTTTGGCTCATTTTTGCAAAAAACTCTTCTCCACCCCCCCCCCCCCGCCGGCCCAGCCCCTCCCGAGGAAAAACCCTAAAGAATACCCTGTGCCAACTATGGATAACAATTGCTTCAAAAAACTCCTACGATCATTCTAAGTGCATTCTGAACAAAGAACCCCTATAAGCATCTTTTCGACAAAATCGGTGACACGGAGAAGCTATTACCTGTACCAGCAAGCCCTCTATCACAGCCAAAGTCTACATCAAGAAAATGAGGTAAACGCGGGCCAGCAGGCGGATTCACGAAGGATACAAGGCATTAATCATAGAGAAATAATGAAAAACGCCTGCCTATAGTCACTAAAGCCGAAGCCTTGTTTCTGCATTACTTCTCTATGATTTCAGTGCCAAATTGTGACACAACTTATATATATTATATATCGCCCTTGATCTGGCAAAAGGACCTAACTAGACCAAACAATTGAAATGGCGTTTTTTGCAGATTTAGGTTTCTTTATGTGCTGAGTTTAATCTGGCAAAAGGACGTATCTGTACGAGCTAAAACGAAGAAGTTAAAGCCATTTGTCATTCGGCACTATGTTCAGAAGTGGTGATAACTGGTCTCTTACAGGGACCTAAGTCACATAGGTCATTTTGACACGCTATGATTTCTACACATTGCACACTACACATTCACTGATTTGATATTTGTTATGGCTTACTTAGGTCTTTTTGCCATCAAATTTTACATTCTTCTAATTTTTCCTGTAAAATGTTTAACTATTAATGATCCAGCAATCAGTAACAGTTCCTTGCAAACAGCAAATGCTGCTTACTTAATTTTAAATTACTGCATTAACAGAAATGCCCTTATTTGACAAAATAACGCTAACATTAATAACGAACGCCATGTTAGCAGCTTTTCTTGTCCGCTGTGTTTGGAATTGCATTTAATTCTCAAAAACCAGTCAATCGAAATATCGTACCGGCTTTTTGTTTTATTTATGCGAGCTTTTTCACTATCTATGACGTATATACTTTATGTAGAAACATCGTGAACCTTGAATACATACCTTTCTTTCTAGAAACTGTTATATCGGACCATGGTTATGCGCACAGCAAGCTTAAATTGATAGAGGTTAGTCGAAAGAGGCAGAAGTGTGAGCTACGGCCGTCGTATTTTTTGATTTTTTGAAAAAATTGTGCAGTTAGGGCAAATAATTTTGTGTGTCAAGGAGAAAATTTTGGTATGGCAAAGAGACCTAAGTGTAAAGTAATTAGTAAATAAATTACCAAAATAACAGAACCCAACTGCAAAGACAGAAAAACGTATTGTCCGAACCGGAGGTATCTCAGTAATAAGTATGACTAAAACGTTTGCGAAGACTAAACCTACATAAATCCAAAAACAGGTTTTTTTGTTTACTGAAATTTTCAAAAGGCCATAACTTTAAATTTTAAGTTTTCAGTTAGGTCCTTTTGTCAGACCAAGGGCGATATATATAATTATGTGGACAGACGCACCTGGATCAATAATGCTGAGGGTGCAGACTTTGAAGTACTTCCCACAGGCCGTGCCCAGCTCAATATTGTTCCCATTGTAGTGGTGGACTCCCGTCTTGGCCAGCATGGCATAGTACTCAATCTCGCTCTTTCTGAAAGAAAACAGAAGTACAAACAACTGAAACCAAGAAAATAAAATAAAAAGCAAAAGTTTTGGGCCCCAACAGGCGGATCCATGAAGAAATCTGAAGCTACTAAAAGGTAGGTACGTAAGCCCACTTTGTACAATCGCGACCGCTATGACATTATGGTCGAAAATCTCCTGACGTTCTGGATTTTCTCTAGGCCAAAAAAATGTCTGCAGGGAAGTGAGAAGAGGCCACTTGTGTGGGGGAGGAAGCCAAAACTAGAGGGGATAAAATGGACCAAATATGCTAAAAGTATAAAATTGTGATAAGTTTATCACCAAAATAGAATATTTTGTACCAACAAATTTCGACGCAGCAGGAAAAATTTTAAAAATTTTGACAAAAAATCCTTAAAATTTGGCATATCCTGGGCACCATATAGTGAACTGGAAGGGGGAGCAAAAAACGTCGGAGGGAGGATCGAGTGGGCGCAAAAAAGTGGGCCCCCCCACTCAAGAAAATCCAGACACTAGACAGTGATTGAAAAATATTTGCAGTTTCATGTCAAAGATGCCAACTCTTAAAAATAGCAACAATTATACGTCAAAAATCTTACGTAATTCTTGCCACCCTAATGTCATTCGAAAAGGGATGGGTCAAAAACACACAGAACCGTCCCTTCCCTTTGTGTTGCTGTCTAGCCCACCCCAACCCTTCTGCCAACTCAAAATACAAAGGAAAAGAAGCAGAAAGAGGTATTTTAGTTAGGGACTAACCTAAGCGGAGGTGTATTGTTGGCAATGATGATCAGCTTAGCCTTTCCATTTCGCAGTGTTTTCAGCGACTGTTTCACGCCCAGACTGACCTTACCACTCTTCATGACCAGGGCCAGGCGAGAGTTGATGCTCTCAATTGCCTTCTTCTGAAAAAATTGAAATTAAAAAGTTAAAAATAAAATTAAATTAAAATAAAATAGCCAGGTATGTAATTTTTTCAGCTCAGGCGCAGATAAGTCAGCCGAAAATTAGATTAATGAAATGCACAGGCGGAGAGGAAATAAACAAAGGAAAATCTTAAGAATAGGTTTACTAGTCTTAGAAATCTCTGGTTTGCAAACGCTAACCACTTAGTGGTATCCAAATAACCTTGCTGTGAGGGATGAAAAACCTTCACACAATTCTAAGTCTTAGCGAAAGCAAGACACATGCTTACCTGTTTCTTGGGAGCAACCATGATCAATTTTGTAGAAAAACCTTGTCAAATGAAACACAATATATAACCAGAAATAACTGACTAAAAATAAAATATAAAAAGCAATACGCATACGTATTACGTATATATATAAAAATTGAGAGGAGGTAGGCACGCACCCAGAATTTAGAAAAGGGGAGTCCAAAGGCAAATGTAGAGGGGGTCTGGGGGCAGAGTCACTACAAGTTGAATAATGTTTACATTTTCGCCCTGACATCTTATATATATTGGAAAGAATTTAATTGGATATTTAATCCCTTCAAAAAGTATAATTACTGCGCCAAAGCGCGAAAACCCTTTAACAATGGTTTTACTATGGAATTGAAATTAGCTACAATTTTCCCTTTTGTCTACCTAAGGGAGGGGGGTTTAGATCCCTTGAGCCCCCCCCCCCCGGCCTGCCCTTGGGTACGGCCTTGAGAGGAGCCAAAGGTTTGCCGACGCCCGCAGACGAAAGGAGGCGTGGAAGAATACTAGTCGGGACGTGAAAAAACTGGGCAAAAAGCCTAGGCAAACAAGACCACACGTGTGCTTGGGGGGGTTTCCACCCCCCCCAGACCTGAGCCCACCCCCCCCCCAGACGGGTCTCTCACCCCACCCCAGAATCCGGATTTTTCCGGTAAAAAAACGGAAAATCCGGTTCAGCCCCCCCAACATTTCTTCTCCTGCACATGTTGTTGTTGTTGTTCTTGTTTACTGCATTAGACATCACAATGTGATGATCATCACCCGAAGGTGCAAAATGTTTAGCCAGGAAACTGGCCCCGTAAGGTTGGTCAAAAACAACTCAACCAAGTTGCCAGAAGGAGTCTCAAAGCCTGGTCGACATCACGACGGATGATATCTCCTCCTTTTTAAAGAAACATGCTCCGTCGGCCTCGGCATTGCCATATCTGGCGGCTAGCCCGAGGAGCAGCACACAGCACAAGTCTTCAATGCAAAGATAACGGCAGTAACAGCCTTTGCACCAACGTGAGACGACCTCAAAGTGTGCTGTACAATGATATAGCCTAATACGGGTGGAAGCACAGCGATTGAGTTTGCGCTGTCCTTCTGGTCCTTCCTCAGAATCAGCATGGCAGCCTCATCCTCCAGAACCCGCAAGAAGGCATGTCTGAGTAAGACTCCTGCTTTACCGTATCAGCTCTAGAAAACTCTGGTACAGTATGGTGCAAATTAGAACTGGGCGCGCATACCGGCTATCCCGTAGATCATATTCGCAGCGTTTCAGAATCATTCGTACTGCCGGGGCCCAAACGGGGGAAAACATGGCGGCGAAAAAACCGGTATAGCCATGGAAGGTCCCTTACTTTTAGGAGGGAACACACTCGCCTCCTGGGCCAAGGCTGGCTTATTTTTGGGACAAAAATTTATGGGAAAATGGGGGGCTCGAAGTTTCCCCTCCCATGGCTCACCAAAAAATGCAGGGCGTAGGCGAAACCGGAAAAGTTATGGAAATTTAAGGTAAAAATGGTAAAATTTGGCAATTTTTGGGTGATGGGGGAGGTCGGAATTTATGGGGAAGGGTCATGGGAGGAACCTCCAATGGGGGGGGGCTTGGAGTGGGTGCCGCACCCAAGGTATCCTCCTTATGTATGGGCGGCGCCCCTCCCTCAAATTGACCTTCCCCTACCCGAAACGGTCGCCCACCGAAATCCCGCCCCCCTCCCGGATTATAGGTTTCCCTCTTAATGAGGGCTATATATATATATTTGAGCATAAAATAGGCAAATTTTCAAACATTGTTGAACATTTTGCGGTTCTACCTACAAAATATTGTATGTACGTTGTACGTATATATAGTCAGAGGGGGGAAAACATGACGGAAAAGAAGGGGAAAAACATGGTCGCCTACTCCCCAACCATAGCAGTTGCAGCTGCCTAGTATAGCCCATTAGAAAGAGGAAGTCTAGAAGTATACCCTACAGTACCAGATTGGTTTCTAAGTTTGATTCTGTAAGTACAGTACTTGACCAAAGTTGACCTCCCAAAATTGGCCAAAATGCTAAGGATTTTCGAAAGTTTGCAAGTCTATATCTAACCAACTATCAAACTTTGGCTACTATAAATTGGCATGCGGGCATAATTTGACTTGCTCTATGCGTACACCCAGTAAAAAAATTTGACCATGTTTTTTCCCCACATTGGGTCCACTAGAGCGGGGAAAAAACATGGTGGCCAAATTTTAAAATTTTTGCGTATGCTTCAGGAAGGCGTAACTAATGCTTCTATAGGAAAGAGAATGCTTTAAAACCACTAAAAACCTCAAAATATGCCAACTTTAAGCATTTTTGAAGCTTCTAGCTCGAAAATTTGATTTGCAGCATCAACATGCCAGGTTTCATAAGTTTCAATGGTAAAAATGAAAATTCTGAAAAAACTTAAAAAATGATGGAATATTGCAATTTTTAACACAACTAACTTGTTTCTAGTGATATTCTGCATATTATGGCCAGTTCCCAGCAGGTTTCATGCTCAAACAGGGTAGGTACGGCGGATTTAGCATTTTGACCAAAAAATCGGGTTTTAAGCTTGCTGTGAGGTTAGAAGGGTGCCTAGGTAGTTTTGCACGCTAAAAACAGCTGAAACAATGCTTTTAAACCACTCTAAATGGTTGGTTGGTAGAAATCCGTGCCATGTTTTTTTCCCGCACCATGTTTTTCCCCGATTTGCGGGTAAAAAAACATGGACAAATCCTGTTACTGCCAAAGCTGAGTGAGGTATAAGTAAGAGAAGTTTGATTATACGATTGGATAGGTATTTGCCCACGGTACATAACAGTATACTCAAACCGATCCAAATCCAAGCGAAGAAAAAGTTGGAGGCTTGCTTCCCTATTCATGTTTTTCTTCCCCCCCCTGACTATATACGCCAAAAAATAGCAATTTTGGCCCATTTTGCAAAAATCTTCTCCCTTCCCGAAAATTTCTTCCCCCCCCCCTCCCGGGAATAAGTCCCTAAAAAATATAGCGCGGCGGGAAAAAAACCCAGTCCGAGATGTGTAGAAAAACCCAACGCCAGTGTGAGTCACCCATCTTAAAGAGCGTCCAAAACTGCCCTGGAAGTGTATATAATTATAGTAAATTTTCGAAAAAAATACGATTTGGCAACTTTCTGGATAACTTTTTATAGGATTGCTGTAGAGATCCCGGATATGGCCCAGCATGTGTGGGGTGGGGTCTAGTTTCTTCCCATGCCCAAAGTTCCCGGGCAAGGGCTGCGCTTTCTGAAAAATTTTGAAAATTACTATTTTTTATTCGTACACAAATCGAAAAAATACCAGGGTATTTTTTAGGGATTTTTTCCGGGGGGGGGGGGGGCTTCCCGGGCCTCCCCCCCCCCCGGGGGGAGGGGGGAGACATTTTCGGGGGGGGGGGAATTTTTTTGCAAAAATGAGCCATTTTTGGCGTATTTTGCATGGTGAAACGCAAAAAGTTCTCAAAAATTCCAGGATTTAAGCTAAAAATAGCTATTTTCACGAAAAAATCTCCGGTGAAGCGGGAAAATTTTAGAAAATTGGCCTATTTTTGGCAAAAATTTGCGCCTCCAAAAAATCCCGGGATGGGGCGATTTCGGGGGGAAGGCATTTTCGGGTGGGGGGGAAGGTCAATTTCGGGGGGCCCCTGGCTTACTTCTACTACTGGGGGGGCCCATTCGGCGACCTCCCCCCACATTCGAGGAGCCCCCCCCCATAAATTCCGACCTCCCCCCCATAACCCCAAAAATTGCCATTTTTTACCATTTTTAGCCAAAATTTTCAAAAATTTTTCCGGCTTCGCCGGATTTTTACCTAAATTTCCACTATTTTAGCTTAAAAAACACCCAAAATTAGTTATTTTTTAGCGATTTTTAGCATTTTTTACGCAAAAAACCTAAAAATTTGTCAAAAATATGCCCCCCATTTTCGGTGAGCCCCCCATATCGCCCCCCCCCCATAAATTTTGGCCTAGAAGTAAGCCAGCCCCAGCCCCCCCCCCTGTAAAAAATACCCTGAATACACGGGGTCGAAAAAATACAGTGCCAAAAATTCGCCTTTTCATTATCTAACGCCAAAATGACTACACAAATCGTATATACAGATGCTGCTCATGCGTTTTCCGTTGACTATTGACCTTCTTTCCAGTCTATGGTGGTTAATTTACATTAGATAGGCCGCCTACCGAATATGGCCCGAAAAACTTTTTCATGTGGCCCGATACTGTTTTTATCACACAGTAATGTCAATAATGTTGCTTATTCAGTGGCCATTTGTTTTTTATTCTGAACAAACGTAACGACAAGAAATAATCAGACATCAGACAGACATCTAGCAGACCTTCTGGAAACCGTCAAAGATGGTCATGGCTGTTAACATGAGTTCTGGAATCCCAATGCCTACCGGAAGGGGTTGTCTACGTTGTTATCAATTCTCTAGCCATGGGCACAATTGATTGTAAACCATCAGCTCAATTTCAAAGTCGAAAAAATTGAGAGTTTTCAGTTCAGGGCTGAAAGCTTGTCTGCTGAGAAACCTGGCAGCCCAATCTGAGCATGTGAACGTAGCAAAAGTCCTTATAGTTTACTATATGGTATTATTTATTAAGTTTACTCTAGATTCGTAATTTACCTGAGCTTTTTCAACTCGTTTCAATGATCTAACTAACTACCCGGGATATCGTCGACTTTTGTTACCGACACTGTCGCAAGCAATTTACAGCGGCTTGAGGTCCTGAAAATGCAGTAGCGACAGGTTACTCGCTTCAAAAATTGAATCAGTATTACTGGAATCACTGCTATAGCTGTGAATGCTAGCATAAACCAGCGCTACAAAACATTCCAGTAAAGTTCTGCTCAGTTGAGGACAAATTTTCAAGCCAATCATATATACGACACTGTAGTAAGATAAAGATTGACCCCGTGGAACCAACCCAGGAGACCGTCAGTATAGCGCGGCGGGAAAAAACCCAAACCGATATGCGGGAAAAAAACCCATCGCCAGTGTGAGTCACCCATATGAGCTAGATCGGATTTTAATAGCCTATCTTAAAGAGCGTCCAAAACTACCCTAGAGGGTGTATTATTGTAGCTCCCACTGCTTCTCAGCAAATTTTTTGGGACTTTGAAAATTTTGGAATTTTTGGTCCCAACATGGGGGTCAGGCAGGGTCAAATTTGGGGGGTCACCCTGAACTACTGGAAAGACTTAGCCCAAAACGGATTACAGTTTCACAGAGGATATGTCTCGAACTTCACGATGGTGTATTCAATTTGGCTCTAGTGCCTGTGGTGCTACCTGGGGGTGACCTAGACTCGGCGGGAAAAAAACCCATGTGCGGGAAAAAACCCAAATTTTAAAATGAAATTTTTTTTCTAACCATTAGCAGCAAAGGAAAAATTCATGCATTTCTTAGCTCAGTAGAGCCTCCTGATTAATTTGGTATAGAGTTTACCTAGGTTCGACCTTCCATGTGAGGTCCAGGTGGCCAAAATCTGAGATGGTGCCATTTCAAGCCAAATTTTCAAATTTCGCCAAAACCCGCTAAATTTTTCACTAAAATAGGTCGGGTTTGGCTTTAAATGCAATAAAAACACGTTTTCTATGTGATAGGATGCTTAAACTGCAGAAATTAAGCAAATTTCAAAAATTTCCAAAATTTGCCTATGTTTACGTGTTAAACATACGAAATTTTGAAAAGTCAATTTGACATGATTTTTTGCAAAAATATTGGTATTTTATGATTCAGATGTACTAAAAATGACCCGCTCTTTCGAATGGTATAGTCAAAACCGTTCTGGCATGCTTGCAGCAAAAACTTCGGCTGGATTTTTCCCGCCCATGTGTTTTTTCACGCATTGGGTTTTTTCCCATCGGTTTGGTCGAAAATTTCTCACCAACGGTAAGCGCTAGAGAGACGTTTTATGGCTCATTTTGAAGCTCTTCGCAAGGCCTCATGGTAGTTATCGTTAGATTTTCGATTTGTCGCTTAATAAAAAAGTTACAGCCAAAATTCGAAAATTTGGGGTTTTTTTCCCCGCCGCGCTATACATGCTACAGATACAAATACTGTTTAAAACGCGGAAACTCGACACCTGGTCGATTTCTAGCAGCTAAAATAAGAATTTTTAGATGTATTTTTATTTCGGACCCAAGTGCCCAGCGGGTCGAAAAAAGACACCCCCTGCTGCGCAACTGTTGCGGCGCAGGGGCGCCCGAACCTCCTATTGTCAAAAAAAAAGAAAGCAATGTGTATTATGTTAAAACAATAGGTGCTACTATAGCTTTAGTGTTGCGAACAAGAGCCAAAAAGTTGCCAACTGCTCCAAAAGTGGAAAACCAACTTTCTCATAGTATAGCCATGGGGGGAAAAACCTTAATTCTTTGGGGGAAAAAACCCACCCGCCTCCTGACTGGGCGTTGGTTGGAGCTATGAGCTCCAAAGCATAGCAGCAGAAAGCGCGACTCTATCTTACCTATGAAAAGATGCGAAGATCAAGTCATTTGGTTCACTCCTGCTCATTTTATGACATTTTGAAAATGACACCTACTTTTTCGTCCAACCATACCAAAATTTTGTGAAAGTTTGGACCGATGTAACTTTTGACTAGGTTGGGCTAGAAAAGTTTTGCAACATTTCGTAAATGATGTCAAGTCTTCGTCTTTGTAAACATCCAAAATTACATCGATCCGTTGCACCGTTAATCTGGCACATTGCCAAATGTGGCGGGGGGAAAAACAAAGTAAGGAAAGGTGGTAGAGAAGAACTTCTTGCCATCATTAACCGAGACCATGTTATTTCAAATTAATACACGCTAAAACTATCCGAAACAGAAATATTAGATCGACCAGTAGTCATATTCAAATCGAACAGAATAATCTACATATGAAAATAAATAAAAATAACTTTACAGAAAAATGAGACAACTTCAAATAATGAGTGCCCATAACATATATAAAATACGTACGTCAGTGCTTAACGTTAACAGT